>NJDD01001324.1:536163-563999 GCA_002245505.1 Calephelis nemesis
CCCGCCGTAATAGTTTATGTTTCGGTTCGGAGGGTTGGGTAGCCGGTAGACTTGCACAGTTGGCCTATCACCTCGGCCACAAGACAGCGATGCACCTACAACGTCCATGGTGTCTATAGACCAACGTTATCTCTTACCATCAGGAGAGCCCTCTGCTTATTCGCTACAGTATAAAATAAAAAAAAAACAACTTAATACAAACTTCATACTGCTTGACATTAACATTTAAATGGAATAGAAAATGAAAATGAAAATTATTTATTTGCGGAATATGTGTGCAACATATTCTACCACATTGTGGTGTGCAAATATTAAATTAAATTTAAAGAAGTTACATATTTATATTAAAATGTACATTTAAATCGCAGCACTTATTTATATTTGTAATAAACATTTTATTTATATACAAACATAAGTTTCGTAATTTATTATATATTAAAGGTAGATTAATTTTTAGTCCTATCTACTGTACACTACCACCGTTTCCAAACCTAGCAAGTCGGGAGAAGAAACGGCGAAACAAACTCCCCGGCAACCATGATTTTATTACTTACATTAGGTTTAAATTTAATAAAAAAATATTTTATTTATTTATGCTTGTCTGCAAGAAAATCTTTTACACTATTATATGTCTTCTCTAATAGCAAATCAAGTACCTTCTTTCGAAATCTTTTTAATATAAGTAAAAACAGTTTATATAAGAAAAAAATGTGTTCTTTTTCCTTTTTTAAGCGACTCCAAAAAAGGAAGTTTTAAAACTTTTCAATTCAACTGTATGTTTTTATTTTATTTTTACTGACGCGATTACTCGATTAATAACAAGCCGACATTTATGAATTATTTTTAATAAGATAGGTCACGATTCCGAGATAATCCATATTAATTTATTCATGATCTAAGTAGTAGTGAGTAATACCCATGATGCGGTCGTCAACATAAACAAAATGATTGATAGAAGGAGGCGTTACTTTGCGGAAATCCATACTTAAATCTAAATAAAGTTATTTAATTTGCAACTTTACGCCAAAAAATGTGCCAAAATTTATATTTTTATATGCGCCAAATATAAACAAAATGTGCATTATTCAAGGTAACCTAAATCTACCATTAGAATATTGATAAAAACTATCCATTTCAGTTTTATATATTCATGCAGGTAGTATGCATGAATATATAAAACTGCATTTGTTCCAAAGGGTGATAAAAGTTTCAAGTTCTTATTTTTGTTGTTTTCGTGCTTATTTTTTTATGATATTGAAAGGCAGATATTCAAAAGCAGACGGATTTTCTGATGGTAAGAAATTTTTCGAAGTTAACCGGCTACCTTAACCTCTGAACCGGAACACGTAATGACGGTATGGCGGCAGGAATAGGTAAGGCGGTGGTACCAATCCGGATGAGTCTCTGCGAAACTCTACCACCTAGTCAGATGTCACGGTGTTAGTGACGGTCAAGCCTATGCTCGCCTTTTACGAGCTGCCTGGCAGGAAGGCAGATGGTCTATTTGGCAAAGAAGCCCGGACCAATACTTGTTTATATACATAATTTCAGTTTCCTACAGCTTGTGTACTGTGACAAATGTATATCCGTCGAAACGCTTATTCCTTTATTAATACCATGGTGGTACAGTACCAATACTGCGTCGTTTGTACGGTACCAATTCGGTGTCGAGTTCCTTAAGGCCCCATACTTAGTCAGCCAGAAGAGCCAATCACCGCGCTCCCCCGTTCCATGATTACCTACTATGAAATATTGCGCTCTAAAGTAAACATCTTTAAGCGACAAATCACTATTTTTGACACTATAAAAGTAATTTGAAAAAAGTATAAAAACTGAAACACTTACCTTTTAGGTATAGTACTTATCTATGTTTATGTTAAATCTAGTGTCGATATTTTCATAATTGAAGTAGACAGTTGGGTTTTGCTTTCAAAAAAGGGTTAACTTTATGTTTTTTTTTCTATCGAGCAAAGTGAAATGAATCGTGTTTTGGAAACACTAGTCTTATAAAGCATATTCATGTTAATCTTGTGTATTTTTGTCACCAAGATCCATGATTGCTTTGTATGTAAAAACATTATACTGCTGACGTATTTTAGCATATATGGACTCTTAAATGTTAAAAACATGTTACAAAGATATTTTAGCATACCAACATATTGTACCACATAATTGTGTGGAAATATTTAATTAAATTAACAGAAATGCTTATGAATTATGGTTATATATATTTTTTCATTTAAATCACAGCACTTATAATCATTTTTGATAATCGTCATAATTTATTACAAATAATTGGGTTTTTGAAAAAAAAATTTTTTTTGTGATAAATAGAAAGATTATATATTAGTTTTATAACAAAACTATTTTTTTTTATTTTTTTTTGCAATAATTCAAAAGTTATTTCAAAATAAAAATTAATTTTTGAATCCAGTACCGAAGACACGCCGACAACTCCCGAACAAACCCGAGCGCGTGTGACGTCATAATGTTAGTTTTCACTCAATGCAGTTGATAGGAAAATAATGAATGCAGTGTTTTGATCTATTTAATTTTGTTGTCATTATTAAATATTTAAATTTATATTAAAAATGTCGAACCTCAAAAGTTATCGTTCTTGTTTTGTACCATTATGTACGAATACTACAAAGGCAACTCCTGACAAAATGTTTTTAAATGTTCCTCAAGATGTCAAACGTCGAAATAAATGGTTTCAAGCAGTGCACCGTGATAATCCCCAAACAAAATCGAATTTTTTTTGTTGTGAAGATCATTTCGATGTAAGTATTTATTAATATCATTGTTATTAATTATTATTTATCTAAGTATACAAATCGAATAATTATTATGTATTCAAGTAAAGTTCAGTGAATAAATTTTTTTAACTGGACTCCAAATCATAACCTTTAAAATCATAGCATTAAAAAATTTTTTTATTGGTAATTTAAAGTGCTTAAATAATAAATTTATGTACCTTTACCTAATAATTGGGATTCAATTTGATATATTTATAATTTTATAACGTTCGAGGTTATGTATTTGACTATAGTATAATTTTTTTTTAATTTTATGTTATTGTTTTTTTTCTGTTGTTATAATAACATATAAATAATTCTTATGATTTCTGTTTTTTTTTTTGACTTTTCATTAATAGTTAAAGTAACTGAATAAGCTTTACTCCGAACTCGGTGTTCTGGACATACCCGTCCTTTTACAATACAAATATTATTTTTACGACTTAGTTGAACATAACCTATAGTTTTGTCACCGTAACTCTCACGCGATGCTCTACAATTTATGAAATAAATAATTATATTTAATGTAATGGAGAATAAATACTTAAATATTTTCATTTATTATATTATTTTTTAACAGACTTACCTTGATGCCTTGTCACCTCGAACTTCAGCAGAATTAAACCGAACGTCATTTTTTAAAAAATCGGTAATCATAAATATATCAACATCAGGAATATTATCAGACTTTGCCTTAATAAATCCTTTATCACACATAGCTAATCGGAACCAACTAACAACTCGTAATTTAGCAATAAAATTTCAACATTATTGTCTAGTCACGTGTAATAGCCGTAAACGCTGTACTGTTATTAAATGGCTATAACATTATGACGTCACAACTATGGTGACCAATCATGGCGCGTTTATAGTCACGTGATTTTTATTTAAATTTCATCAATTTTTAATTGTTTATAATTAATTGAAAAAAAATTTTTTAAGTTTTTTGCATTAAATATCAATATTATTAATAATAAAGTTTTAAAATACATAAAAAAAATCAATGATTTTTTTTTTCAAAAACCCAATTTTAAGCGTAGACTGTTTTAAATCGTATCTACTGTACACTACCACCGTTTCCAACCCTAGCCAGTCAGGAGAAGGAACGGCAAAACAAAATTGTCAGAAACCAGGATTTCTTTAATTAAAATAATTTATTTCTTAATGCTTGTCAGCAAAAACATCTTTTACACTATAATATATTTTCTCTAATTGCGAATGCATTACCTTCTTTCGATATCTTTTTAATGGAAGTGATATCAGGATGGACGATAGAAGAACTAACGGAGATGGATGCATATACTAATAATAATTACTATGCATGCATAGTATAAACGTATTAGTTAAATAGTGAATAACATACTTCAGCATTTAAAAAAATATGTTTTTATACAAATACACAATAGCCAAGATATATAAGCAAAGTAAAGGCAAAGTTTTGAGCATTTTAAAAAGCGGTAACCGTGTATGTAACTGTTTAACGACACATATCGCCCAAATACACTTCTTTACTTAAAAGATTGTTATTGATCCTACAGAATTTCCGCAAACGGGAATCCGATATTGCAAAACAAAAGACACATACAAATGAAAAGCTGTATCCAAGCTTGCCACTTCTCATATTATTCTTCTTAATACGTAAAAACTTATCAATTTCATTACAAAGTAAATCAATATGCTATTTCCAATTGTAAAATTCGTCGATTTTTTCCTAGGAACTTAGTAAAATCTGCGTTATCTGTCATTGTATTATTAATAAAAACGTAATTGAGTCCTCTACAATGTGTTTGAAATTCGATTAAATTTGTTTTTGTAATATTTAATTTAAGATTATTTTCATTTAACCAGTCTGCCATTTTGTTTAAAATTGTTGTTAGTTGTTTACTACAACTAGATGATTTTTGTTTTTGCACTTGATGAGAAGGGTAGCATAATAACATAGCGTAAGGGTCATTAGCAAAAAATATAATTGATAGCACCATGGAGATCATTTATCGAAATTTAAAAAAAACGAATATCCCTAAAACTATAAATAATAGACATTTTTCTTTTTTTTTCATCTCCTGTCCAGAAGATCACGATTTTCTAGAGTTAAATGTAAGACACTCATTGCGTACTCACACTCAAATTGCTATCCAAATCTTCAGAATTCATAATTTTTAGCTGTACTTATGTTTATTAAAAGTTCAATAATGTAATTTAGGCGAATTGTTATTCGTCCATAAGTCCGTCGATAACATTGCCAGTATCAATGTTATAACTTCACTATTCGTAGCAGTCTACGCTATACACTCATCTCTACGACCCTTGTAGTCTCGTAGCCTCTTACGCATTGCTACATGTCCTCTACGAACCATAGAGGAAGCTCAAATCCGAAGTGCTATGGCGGCACAATCTAATGGATTATTGAATCGTATTAGTAAGACTAAGAAAATACAATGTTACAGAGCGCAAAGATAATATGAAATAAAAAATACAAATTCTGTAAGTAGTATAAAGTACTACATCTTTAATATGACAAAGCACAAACTATATGATACATGTTACATTTTAAATTGTTATAAATATAAAAACTACCAACTCAGATCTACGTTAGCTTAAAAATTAATACATACAAGGACGGAATTAAAGTAACAGGAATTTTTACCCCGTACTTAAATACGTTAACTAGTATGTTGTACTAAATTTATATGGATAAATAGAATTTGGCTGTTAAGTACATGTTAGATAACCCTGTTTTGTTTTAGTCTGTTTTCTTTTTCTCATAAAGAGTCCTTTAGAAAAAGTACAATCCAGAAGAGTTACAAGGATTCTTCTGCAGATTGATCAATACAAATATTACAACTTCTGTTGTCTAGTGATCTATGTTAATCTAAATGTATTCTTTTCAATTCTCTAAAAAATCTATAGTGAGAGACTCTTAGTGGGTGCCCTCTGCCTACCAATGTGGTTCCATAACTTTAAATGTGATGTCCAATTAAAAAAAATACATTACCATTAAAACCTTACATGATCTGTGATAACAAAAAGTTTTACATTTAGAAAAAAATCCACGCGTAAGGAGTCGGGATGGACTCTTACTTCTTACACATGGAATATAATTAACGAGTACTTAAATAGTAATAACAAATTAAGTTTTTGAGCAGGTAACGATAGTAACACCTAAGGACCTGTAGCATTAAAATTATTTAATTTTGATACCTACTACTACCTTAATATGTGTAGTAAGTCCAGCAAAGTACAAATTGACGGAGTCTATTCTTATGTTCACTCTAAGTTAAAATAGCATATTGAAAAGAAGACTGTATTTTTCAAAGAGAAAATCTTTTTCCAAGGAAGTGTCTATGCAAAGTGCTAGCATTGAATACAAATGAATGAAAAAATAAAGACGGTCGGTCGGTGGCAAAAGATTTGAAAACTTTTTGATAATGTTAACATGGATTTATTTGCCGTAAATTTAAAATGAAACTGACTTTTCTGGTGGCTTCAATTGCGTCCAAGATTTTCAGATATGTTTTAAGATCTGGGGGTCCTTAATAACCCGGAGGGCCTAGAAAGCGGTAGCTCAAACAAATCAACAAATAGGACACGAGAACCAATGATCTTGAAAGGAGCAGTCTGATTTCCCATTATCGCCTACACAATACAACGATATTCATACTATGTACCTCAGGATGGAATCGTACAGGGGTCCACACTGATTAAAGCATTGGTAGTAAACATTGGTTTGCACCCGTGTGGAACGTAGATTTAATCCAAATTTTGATTTGACCTTAGATGGAGCCGCAGAGCTTCCATAGGCAGGGCTGATTTCACGAAGCCCAGATAAGTAATATTCCAAGTTTAAACTGGCAAGTTACTCTTGGATAGCCTTATTTATATTTCCTTAACTTTTATATATATGTTTAAATGTTATCCCGGTTGCTTGTTAGCTTATTATGGTCGTTTATTTCTTTAAACTACTCGTAATTGCAAAAGGTGTGAGGAAGATGTCATGCTATGTTAAAAAGTAATGGTGAAAGCGAATAATTTGAAAGTACAAAACGGATAAAAGAAATAAATGATCATTGCAATGGTTGCTATGGCGAAGGCTTTAATTATGAATTTTATATGTCATTATCATATCTGACTAGCCAGAACGGACATTTGATTGCCATTTTACATCAAAATATCCGAATATGGGCCTTAACGCTTACAAGGAATAGTGTAAATCTATATTATAATATAAAAATAAATTGCTTAATGTGTTGGTAAGCGCATAACTTCCGAGTGACTGAACCGATTTGGATATATCTTTCTTTGTTGTGATAGTCATTGCTAGAAGAAGGTTCTGAAAAAGAGAAAACCCGAAAAAAATGCAGGGAAAATAGAAAAAACAATACTTCACTTTTCCCATACAAACTGAACGGGTGGAAAGAAGTTCGCCGGGACAGCTAGTAAAATATAAAATTGCTTAATTAAATATGTGTTTTCGGCTAGTCGTGGGTGACCTGGTTGTGTTGGTCATATCATTTTTTTTTAATATAATTTAACCGCCTCGTTGGCCGAGTAGCTAGCGTACTCGCCTAACTGCATCGACGAATCGCGAGGCTCGGGTTCGATTCTCGACGGGGGCAGAAATTTGTGTGATGAACTTTTAGATGTCTGCATTTCCAGGTCTGGGTGTTAATTAAATTTATTCTGGTATCTATTTAAGTATTTCTATGTAATAGTATCGTTGACTAACACCCATAACACAAGCGTATAGTTTGCTTACTTTGGGGTTAGATTAAATTTATGTGACTTGTCCATGGATATTTATCTAATAGTAACTTTTACTTTCAAATTAGTCACCATTCGCTCATAAATCAGTAAAAGCAATCAGTATGAAAATCGTTTCACCTAATCGTGCACAAAGGCAGTGACGACCCCATATTTCCACGTCAAAGGCTGCTTCAACTCAGAATGGCGTTAAACGTGTACCAGGTCTGGCTTGCATTTGGATTGACAGGAAACTGTAACGCCCACTAATTAGCACCAGCCGCCAGGTATATTGCGAAGTTATTGTTAGAAAGGTTACATTTTTGAATATATCCACCTGAACCAAATACATTTGAATTTGAATTTAAGTATGTGAAAACTATTAACTGAAGTTGTCCAGCATTATTGATTCGTTTTGAAATATTTCAAGTACTCACATACGTAATATATACGTCAAAATAATAATCTGTTAAAAACAGTCAGTCTTCCTCGTAATTATAATTAATAACAATAAATAAATAAGTATAATAAATAAGCACCTACTTGATGTACATTTTAATTTATAATTCACCAGAGAGGCAGCATGTAAGAGAAAAGTAAGACTTCAGTTCTCTAGATATTTGCAAACGACAAAGTCAGTAAAACAAAATGATTCGAAATAGCAATTTGTTACAACTTTTTAAAACACTTATCCCACAGATAAATTATTTGCATATTTCATACCAAATTGTGGGAAAAGATGTGTGTAATACGTTTTTATTTTCGTCTTTTGGTCCTTGTGTAGAATAGACCATCTGACGTTCTGCCTGGTAGTCAGTAAGGAGCAAACAAAGGCGGAACTTGTCATCATCAAACCAACAACACCAGTGGTGGTAGAGTCCAATGCAGCAACTTGTCCTGATGGAGATTCGCCCTAGCCTTAGTGCTTAGGACTAGCGGCCCGCCCCGGCTTCGCACTGTTATGAAATATACATATAGTGTACAGTAGTTAAGATTAAAATTAATCTGCCTTCAAAATGATTTGTAATAAATTATGAAGCCGTTTGATAGGCTATATATATGATAGGATATAAAAAAATATCTATTAAAAGTATTAATAAATAAATAAAATAATTTTATTTCAGACATAGTCCATATCAGGGTTAGTAACGTACAAAATTAAAGAAAAAATAAATAAAACAAAAAGAAAAATATTAGTAATTAGAAAAAATAAACGTACTAGCATTTAATTTAAATATTTGCCCTGATGACTCGACCACTCGACAGTACACCAATGCCGTAACATCGAGCCATCAGGTTTATCACTAATAACTTTGAGGATGCTGTTGGTGCTCCCGCGCACCCTATTCAGTAAGGACGCGATGTATTTGCGCAGCACAATATGAAAACCGTCAATGCGCGCATCCGCAAACATGCCCGAAGCACTACAGTGGCGCGGTAGACCCAACAACACCCTGAGACCATTATTATACTGCACACAAAGAGCGTTGATAGCCTTCCGTGTATAGTCAAACCACAGACCGCACGTATACAACGTTTGACAGTACGCCTTAAAGAGGGTTATTTTTACCTCAACGCTACATCGCCCAAATCTGCGGGCCAGCATATTACACCGGATTGCCAATGCTCTTCTTTCTCACTCTATATCGTCGTCATCTTTTAAATTCTCGGTGACTACGTGACCGAGATATTTAAAGGACGATACCTTCACCAACGCCTCCCCGTTTAAAAGGAGAGGAGGAACACTGGACACCCTATTTTTCCTCGCTCTAAAAACCAGAAGCTCACTCTTTTTAAAAACTCTTATAAAAGGCCATGACACTTGGCGTAATTCTCGCATGTCAAAATCAATTTTCTAAGTGCCGAGATCGAAGGACTCAGCAACATCATGTCGTCTGCATAACTGATACTATTGGCTGATAGTCCATCAATAGAGCATCCCACACCAGTGTCACTGAGTTCAACGATTGATGATATACAGGTTAAAAAGTGAGGGAGACGTCAGACCCCCCTGTCTCACACTACACTCCAACCCATACACATCAGAAAACTGACCCTGCCATTTCACCTGGTTAGTCTGGTGGCTATACCAAAATTTTAACATTTTAATGAACTCTCCAGGCACGCCAGAGCTGATGAGTTTAGGCCACGGGATATCATACCTGTCCAGATCAAAAGCTTTCGATAGATCGAGAAAAGCCGCATATACCTCAGTGCTCCGATCTGTATAGTACTTGACCGTGTGCTTGAGAGACAGTATAGCACAATCGGTAGACAAACGGGGCATAAATATATATAAGGGGTATAAATAAGGGCTAAGATTTGAATGATAAAATGTTTATAAATATTTAATTTCTCTAAATTTAAGTAAATATTTGCACACCACAATGTGGTAGAATATGTTGTATGCTTAAATATCTTTGTAACAACTTTTTCACACACATATTTCGCAAATAAATAATTTTCATTTTCATTTCATTTTTCATTATTAACCTTTCTACTTCAATCACTTTATCAACTAAAAAAAAACCGCATCAAAATCCGCTGCGCAGTTTTAAAGATTTTTTTAAGCATATAAAGGGACAGAGGAACATAGGGACATTGGAAGCGACTTTGTTTTATACTGTGTAGCGATTATCCCAAGCAAAAGAAAGAGTCACATATTTTGATTCTGTATGGTAATTAGGTTATATAAAATTTAATCAGTATTCACAGAAGCACAGCCGATTACCCGCGGGCTGTTTGTCGACGAAATTGAAATAATCCCCAGAGGAAATTTTCTTACCTCCGACCTATATTTGAAGTTTGATTTTAACATTAGCATTTCAAGGTTTTGACTAATATAACACGAGATTCAAAGTAAAATTGATAAGAACAATTACGACATTTGAATAATACGCTAAACTTATTTTAGAAAGATAGAAAGAAAGAAAAAATATTTATTTGCGGAATATGAGTGTTACAAAGATGTTATGTTGATTATAAAAATTATTTAGATGCTTTTACATATTCTACCAACTTTTGGTGTGCAAATATTTTAATAGTTAGATATTAACCGATTATCTAAATTAATTATTTACCTACTATTTACACACTGTTTATTGTATTGATTAGGTATATGATTATTTATTAATACAAACAATTTTTAGAATATAAATTAATTTATCCCTGTCTACCATAAACTACCACCGTTTCCAAACCTAGCCAGACAGGAGAAGAAACTTCGAAACAAACTCCTGCGCACCCAACATTCTGCAATTCAATTAATCATATTAGAAATACTTTATTATTTATTCTTATCTGCAAGAAAATCTTTGACACTATAATAATTTTCCTTTAAAAGTAAGTTGAATACCTTTTTTCGAAATCTGCTTAATGGAAGTGATTTAAGATTATCAGGAATTCGGTTGTATATACGAATGGACGTGCAATACACATTATTTTTGTTTTGTTTATTTTATAGGCAAAAGACAGCGAACAAGCACACGGCTCGTCTGATGGTGAAATAGATATCCGCAGCCTATAGACACCATAGATGTAGTAGGTGCGCCGCTATCTTGTGGTATAAGGCGGTGGAACTTTAACAAGACAAGTTACTGCAATGGAATCTACCGGCAGTGATCTTTGAAATAATGAATCGTTCCTCTTCCTAACCTCTTCCCAGCTACCAGCCAGGACGGCGGAATGTCTCTACACAGAGATCTCGGACCAATGCTGGGAAAGTTAATTCACTACTTCACTACACTACTATACTACACTACACTATTATACTACACTACACTACTATACTAATTTCCACGGTTTTTGTCCTGAAATTTAAAAATATTTGTATATTTACATTTAGGTACAATGAGCTGAAAAATATATTCTAGTCTCTTTAAACTCGCAATAGCAAATAATCCTGGATACCAAATAATAGTGCTGGAAAGTTACTTAAGCATATTTATGAAATAATACCTAATACAATTATTTAGGAAAGAAATGATTATTGTCATATCACACATTTGTCCCCGTGTTGATCTGGGCTTTTTTACAGAATAGACCGTCTGCGTTCCTGCCAGGCAGCTCATAAAAGGCGAGCATAGGCTTACCGTCACTAAGACCGGAACATCTTAATAGGGCATTTGCTTGCTTGTCTTCCAATATCATAAAAATAAATGAACACAAAGAATAAGTGATTTTATTCATATTTTTGTGCTATTTAAAATTTTCTTATGATTTGTGTCCGATGAGAACACCTCGTTGGTCGAGTGGCTAGCGTACACGCCTAACTACGCCGACCAACCGCGAGGCTCGGGTTCGATTCCCGACGGGGGCAGGCATTTGTGTGATGAACGTTTAAATGTCGGCATTTCCGGATCTGAGTGTTTATTAAATTTATTCTGGTATCTATTTTCGTATTTCTATGTATTAGAATCGTTGACTAACACCCGGAACACAAGCATATATTTTTTAAATTTTATTTTAAATTATCAAATCAATATTTCAACCAGCTAAATGATATTAAAACAGAGAAATACATGAAATCTGAATATATAAATATATTCTCCCCGTGTTGGTCCGGGCTCCTTTGCAGAATAGACCATCTGCCTTTCTGGCCAGTCAGCTTGTAAAAGGCGAACATAGGCTTATCATCACTAACACCGTGACATCTAACTAGGTGGTAGAGTTTTACAGCGACTCGTCCTGTTTGGTACCACCGCTTTACCTATTCCTGCCGCCATAACGTCATGACGTGTTCCGGTCCGGAGGGTAAGGTAGCCGGTAAACTTACTTTTGCTCGAGGCTAACATCCCGACCTAAGGTTGGCAACGCACCATTACCACCTTTGGTGTCTCTAGGCGGCGTGAATTTCTTACCATCAGGAAATCCGTCTGCTTGTTTGCCTTCCATTATCATAAAAAAAACTACATGAATAAAAATATTACAATACGCAAAACTATTGCAACATTAGTCGTGCCCGACCAAACATATCAGCCCTTAATAGAAATACCACAGGACACGAGTGCCAGTCCTCGAAGGGTCAATTATTAAGGGTGTCGCGAGTGTCTGAAGGGTCATCCTGGGCTTTTGTAAGGGCCCGCGGGAATCGATCGAAAGGCGACGAGATATTCGTATAGTAATAGAGATCCTTAAGTTCCACCTACAAATTAACTAATGTGTAAATTTAAGGTCCTAGTAATATGTTAAACGCTTTTTTTTAAATAATAATACATTTTAATATTTTAATAAACAAAAATTTCACTCATTATTTTAATAAATAAAAAATTTAATATTTTAATAAATTCGCATAATAAATACCTAGTAACGCATTGTGTCTATAGAATTAAAGAGCTGTAAGCTATAGGTGCAATAGAGACACCCAGAAAAGTATACTGATTGTCGCCAAACATCGCCAAACATCTCCAGCATGGTGTTCCTGGGAAGGATAGCTGCTAGGTTCACATATTATGTTACTTAAAGTTCTGGCCGTAACTACGAACTTGGTAGTGCTACTATCCGGTGGTTGATTATAGTACGATATAGAAGCGTCACAAGTGCTTTTCGTGTGGTATATCCTATTAATATTATAAATGCGAAAGTTTGTATGTATGGATGTATGGATGTTTGTTACTCTTTCACGCAAAAACTACAAAGCCGATTACGATGAAATTTGGTATGTAGGTAGCTGAAGACCCAGAATAACATATAGGCTACTTTTTATCCCGCAATTCCCGCGAGATTGGGACTTACGCGGGTGAAACCGCGGGGCGCAGCTAGTATGAAATAAACGAATTTCTTTCTTCCTATTTTGCTGCTTACTTTGAATTCTATTGCCGGACTTTAATTGTAAAGGAATATCTAAAAAAGTATGTTATCTTAGATTTAATGTCAGAAAGTATCTTACTGACTGGCTCCAGGCACAGGGAAACGAAATTGTCTCGTTGTCGTGTTAAAATTAAGTTGTGCGTCTGCTATCTTATAATTAAGTTTTAACGTCAACAAAAATGCCTTGTTGACTGGAGGCGACTCGAGATGTAACAATTTCTTTGTAAAGCTGCTAATGAACTTTTTTAAAATGATACAAGACAAAATATTTATACGTTCATTAGTGTTGGTCCGGGCTCCTTTGCAGAATAGACCATCTGCCTTCCTGCCAGGCAGCTCGTAAAAGTCGAGAATGGGCTTACCGTCACTAACACCGTGACATCTGACTAGGTGGCAGAGTTTCGCAGCGACTCACCCGGTTTGGTACCACCGCCTTACCTATTCCTGCCGCCATAACGTCATGACGTCTTCCGGTTTGGAGGGTAAGCTAGCCGGTAAACTTACTTTTGTGTAAGACCTAATATCCCGGCCTCAGGTTGGCAACGCACCATTACCACCTTTAGTGTCTGTAGGCGGCGTGAGTTTCTTACCATCAGGAAATCCGTCTGCTTATTTGCCTTCCAATATCATAAAAAAATAGAATCTAACTTTTTATTATAAAAAGAGATTTGCGACTAATGAACAAATTTTATACAAAAATATCGCTTCATTACTATTGACACCGCTCGGCTATTGCAACTTAAAGAATAACTCGTAGGATTACCCAATCGTAGTGGAATAATGGCAGTGTTTATCATTGCTCTGTTTCGATGTGAATGATGGTGTAGTTGGTGAAATTACGCAAACATCGTAAAACTCCACAAGTATACCCATTTACATCGATGTGACATGACTTCCTTACCTTTTAAAATAGGTCAGCATGTTTGCAATCAAACTCTGAATAAAAATACGTACATTCATATGATTTTAAGGTTTATTTCCTTTTAGTTAAGATACAAGCGGTGAGATTAAAATTTATAATCGCAGAAAAAGTTCAAATGTGGCCGACTGACTGACCGATCAACTCACTTGCGAAACCATCAAATATGAATTGCTGAAATTTGAAATAACGTAAGCATAAACTAAGAAAGGTGTTTTGGAAATAACACCCTTTAATTATAGTGAAACCAATCAAAAAACAACACGCATTTCTATTAAAAACTTCTATTCGAACCACAAATTATTCGACTTGTTTAAAAAATAAAGTACATTTACACTAACAAAACTAAATGGAAACACAAAGAAGGCAAATGTAAACAAAATGCTGGAGACGGGTAGCCCTATTACATGTTTACGTACGACGCGGCTGTAGGCATTTATTTCAAAGATGCGGTCGAGTTAGTAGTATAGACAATAATAACATGACATAAGTTTCTACTCATCTTGATTTTTCAACGAGTAACTGCTTCAGCTAAAGAAGAGAGCGAGTGAAGCCAAAATTAAATATAAACCTACCTTTCCCATGTAGCTGCTGTCTGTTCTCGGTTCCTTTCAAACTTTCCGCTGTGTGTAGCAACTCGTCCAGTTGTGGTTTTTTCTGTTCTAGTTCTCTGAGCACGCCCTGCAAAAAGTACGCTTTTAATGTCGTCAATTTAAACGTTTAGTAAGGTACAGCGCACACTGTTGACGAGGTGGTGCGTGTCGAGTCGAGGGCAACGCATTGCAAAGCACACTCAGGCAGGACGTTGCGAATCGCATCAGGAGTTTTTTTTATAGTAGCCCGTCCCATTGTCATGTTTACTTTGTAGGATATGGTAGCTGGAAAACTTACATACATTAAATTCTTTAAAATCTCAACTTGTGATAGACAACAATACTCCAGCTTTAGTCTTTAGGTAGGAAATCTCTGTTTTTTTAATTTTTTTAGTTTTTATAACCGTAACAAAAGGTCAAGAGACATTATGCAGTAGGAAGTTTTACCTGGAACTCCGTATTATGACATGAGTATCATAAAAGTGAAAGTAGGTACCTAGTATATAAAAGTAAGAGTTTTCATAAGAACAAATAACAAAAATGAGATTTAAAAAAAAATTAAAGCAAGTCGTGCTTTATTTTTTTAAATCTCATTAATCAAACTAATCATTAAATCAAACAGATTAATAGCTCTTTTGGTCACAAAGAGCTAGACCAGGCCAACAAACTAATAATTCTATCCAATAGATGTAATATTTGGTTCTTACAAAATAATAAACGAATAATTTTTAGCGTTTTGTATATTATTAAAGCAGTTATGACGAGCAGTTAATCTCTAGGGTCTTTAATCTCCGGATAATCTGTCCTCGTTTTGTATTTTTATATTTAAATATTTTTATTTAGGTATAACAGTTGATGTAAACATAATCTATTCCTCCGAACTCGTCTGCGCATTTTTTTTTAACATTTAATTACGAATCCAATGGTACAAGTAAGAACTTGACCAATGTTTCTTGTCCGCATCTACAACTACTACTAACTGCTTTGTACAGGGACGAAGACAATTTGTTCAAGCAGCGGAGTCTCTATCGACTTGGTCAATTCACACTAGTGGTGTGCCTTAGGGCGGCGGGGTCTGTAGCCTCGTCTGCTTTCATCATTCACTAATTCCATCACTCTATTCCTATCCTCCTTCTTTCACCTTTATGCCAAAGATATTCAAATCTATACGCATTCTCGCCTCTCAGAACTTACAAAAGCTGTGCTAACATTAATAATGATTTGGTTACTGTAAAAAATGGAGTAGATTTTTTGGTCTCAAAGTGGTGGTGGTGGTGGTGGTTGCAGGAATAATTAAGCGGTGGACCCCTACCCTGATAAGTAACTGCAAAGCAATCGACTTCCTTGTGTTGGTAAAGATCGATGAATCAATTATCTGCCCTCTTGCCACTGCCTCATGTATCACATGTCTGCAAAGCTTACATTCTACATTTTTTTATGATATTGGAAGGCAAACAAGTTGACCGATTTCCTGATGGTATGAAATTCACGCCGCTTAGAGACACCAAAGGTGGAAATGGTGCGTTGCCTTAGGCCGAAATGTTAGACCTCGAGCAAAATTAAGTTTACCAGCTACGTTACCCTCCGAACCGGAACACGTAATGACGTGATGGCGGCAGGAATAGGTAAAGCGGTGGTACCAATCCGGGTGAGTCGCTGCGAGACCTTACTACCTAGTCAAATATCACAGTGTTAGCGACGGTAAGTGTATGCTCGCCTTTTACGAGCTACCTGAGACAGTAAGACATATGGTCTATTCTGCAAAGGAGCCCGGACCAACACGGGGCAAAATGTATGAAGGGAAATAAAATAAATATCAATACTCCACATAACTTATTTTATTTTGTATTCAGTTAATTTGCTTCAACTGTTAACTGTGAAGTGAAAATGGCTTAGTTAATATAGTCTACTGTGAAGAGTTTTCCCGTGTATATTCTAGTTCCGATATAACTGTTTGTGACATACAACTGAGCTATACAATTGAGCTAGAAAATGTAATGAGTATATTTTTATAAAATCAGAAGGCAAATAAAAATTGGGCAATATTTTTGCCTGAAGATAGCCATCATTGTCATATCAACCTGACTTTGCCAACTTCCTTACCTAATTAATAACAAGCATTCTAATTTTTATCATTCCTTTTTAAGTTATCCGCACCTAACCAACCGTCATAGCTCCACGATGACCGTGGCTCGACTGACATTAGCTACGGTCTGCGAAGTGTAGACATTGTAGCTCGTAGCCCGTATACAGTGTAGCCGTAGCCGGCGGTTGCTAGGCAACTACACCGCCCCGCCACGCTACGAGTTGCGAATTACGCATGTGCATACTAATGGTGATACTAGTGGTGGCAGGTTATTGATATTATTTTTATCGATAGTCTATGTTTTTGCACACCCATATCTTTACCCCAAGTATTTTTCCCTTTTCTGTCACAGCTACAAATGCATTCGTAAGCATTTCGTCTCATATATTCCGCAGCGCTCTCATTTTTACGGAATAAATTCTACTTTCTTGCATTTTCTTACATATCCACGTCCCACATCCAAAAATAAAGTCGGAATAAGCGACAAATAATTAAAAGCTAGTCTAGCGCTCTGGCTCAAAAATTCACATTAAAATAAAATAACATTTACACCAGTCGCTGCACACGCTGTCCCTTCTACATTTATAGCCTCCTTTCTACCTTTTTTTTCTGCTAAACTTCCAAGATATAGAACTAAATATTATTTTTTTCCAGCACTACATCACCTACGAGTACTAATATTAAAAACTCATATTCATGTTCTGGCTACGTCTCTTTTAAATATATTTAGATATACAGATTTCATGTATTTCACTGTTTTAATATCAGTTCTATTTAGCTGGTTAAAATATTGATTTGATAATTGATTGATGAACAGCGCTTGAAGCGCCAAATCTAGCATGGATCGAACTAAACTGAAACATTACTATGATTTTATTCTTAATTACCACTCCATACATAGTTATTAGATTCATAAGGTAAAACGTAATTATTCCCATTATCGAGGAACAAAGTTTTCTTTTATAAATTGAGTAACTTGGAATAAAAAATATTGTCAATCTCTTCCCTCAGTTTCAAAACCCCAATATTTTTTCTAGAATACACTTCTAAACCGAACTCATGTTATAAAGAGATAAATTGTAGATTAAAATCGATTGACGCATTGAAACTGGTAGTCTAGTTCACCAAACTTACCGAATACTCAGTATGAAAATCCTATCAGTACACATCGGTGACAAAGTTAGGGTTAGTTAGTGCGGATATTCTAGTCTCGATTCAATTAACTATGAGGTCCTGACTCTGGTTTTGCTTAATAGTGTTGCCACTCGTAGCTAACTTGTATTATCGGAAGCATCTGTAACATTTGCTATTGTAATTGAAGGTTTTAGCGAGATAATTTAAATCTCATAATCACCTACAAGAATACTGGTGGTAGAGTGCCGTGCAGCAACTTACCTGGTTAGGTACACTGTGTTCTTCCAGGAGGTTGGATAGCCGATAGACTTTTTCAATTGAGTTAACAACTTGACCAAGGGATAGCGATTAGCGACGCATCTACAACATTAGTAGTATCTACAGGCTATGGTCGTTTTTCACAATAAAAAATTGTGTGTTCTGTTTCATTACATTCGAATTATTACAATTATTACTTTCTGATTACAATAAATTCTTCAGTCTTACGCTAGGTCTACACAACTGGTGCAAGAAGATAAATTACCCGGTCCAGGGGTGTTTTTTTTTAAATTTATATCGTTAGGTTTTCATCGACACAGATCTTCCCTTAAAGTTGGCGCCTGCGAGGTAATAATATTTAAAGACAATCCGATCGCGTATGTAAGTACACGAGCTACCATATACCCTAAACTTGAACACTACAGTCTTAAACACTGATGCTGACTGCAACATATAATAGGAATAGGTAAGATGGTGGTACGACTACGAGCGAGTATTCACAAAACTGTACCACCTCATCATGTTCCCCATGGTCACCACGGGTACGTTTACTCCGTATGCCTCTACATTTGTGATAAGACAAAATGACACTTGCTTCTTATGAGTTGTTTACAGTTGGCCTGTACTCTTCGAAGAAGCTCCGAGGTCAACAAGAGCAACAAAAAATTGACCCGGGCAATAATTGACAAAACATTTAATAATCCCTATCCCATAATATAATTGGCACAAAAAAATCCCGTGTTTAACGACCTAAGAGGTGAGAATAGGTTACATGGACCGAACTCAAGGACAACTCAACGAGTTGGTTTTTTCTTTCAATTTTATAATAAAACCACGATGCCCAAAATTAGATAGGAGATTCGTAGATTTGCCACCAATTTGATTGTGAAACTTAAGTATCCTTTTTTAGGTGACCTTTTTTGCACTTGTACATATTTCTTTGGGGACACGGGCGTAACGATATTTACTTTATCCCTCCCTGGGTGTGTGATCGCATAGCACTACTATCGTCAGTGATCTTGTTGGTAGTGATTTATTTAACTGTGTTTAAATGTTAATTTAAACAGACAGTTTATTTCACACATGAAATAAAAGTTTTATGTTCTGCTAAATTGGTTTCAAAGAAAAACTAAAAGTAATTATTTTCCCCGATGTTGGTCCGGGCTCCTTAGCGGAATAAACCATCTACCTTCGCGCGCACTCGACTGGCTTCGTACCACCGCCTTACCTATTCCTGCCGCCATAACGTCAGTGCTTGCCTTTTACGTGTTCCGGTTCAGAGGATAAGGTAGCCGATAAACTTACTTTTGCTCGAGGCCTAACCTCAGGTTGGCAACGTACCATTACCACCCTTGCTGTCTCTAGGCGGCGTTATTTTCTCACTATCAGAAAATCCGTCTGCTTGTTTGCCTTCCAATATCATAAAAAATATTAATTTGTGTTTCAAAATTGCAATCCCAGCTCATTCGAAGCTAGCTCAAAATCCTAATCCAAAAACCAAAAGTGAATTCAACGTTAGGTGTCGCAAACGTTCATTCATAACAGAAACATAATTGTGGCGAAAAAACTAAAAGTTCGTAGCTTTTTGCCTAGGTGGCGTTATTGTAAACTTTGGTTCAGTTCTTTTAAATGACATGTTATCATGTTATATTTTTCTCATGTATACATCAAATAAATTAAACAATATGACGACTAGGACAGTTATTTATTTTATTTTCTTATTTATTTCAAATTTGACCGTCCACCGTTTAGGGATAAAAACAGCGAAATAAATTCTCGGCAACCATGACACGTATAAGTATTGTATAACCACAATTTTACCATAAAATACGTGGAATATCTGTGATTCCTGTCAATAACAATAAGAATATGTTTGTTTCATATAGAGCTTTAAACGGTTCTTGTGACTTGTGTTTTCGAGATTCGATAATTTATATATTACTAAAAATCATCATCTATATTTTATTTTTTTCAGAATATGACTAACATACTTCAAAAGTCATTAAATTTAATGATAAAACCAAAAAGGTGGTAGCGCTGCACAACAAAAACCTACATTATATTATTTTTTTACTTTTCTTTGGTTTATATACCTAGTTTAGATAAATAACTAGAAAACAAACCACACTGATCACTGTACAAAACAACGTAGTGACAGATAAAGGAGTTTTGAAAACAAGTTATTTATTAAATATATTGCATACTTTCGTTACAAATATAGACACGCATAAGATTATCGACATCAACTAAAGAAGGGATTATACAAGCCTTCACAAACAGCATTCCTACTTAACTAAGACCACACTACGTGTACCATTAACATGGACCTAAAATTAATTTGAATTGAATACTTGAAAATACTCGTACGTGAAAATTTGTTGGTTGGTTGAATATATCAATGAGACTGTGGAGCAGTACAATATCCTGTTTATATATATATATTTTCGCCTCTGTGGTCTAGCGGTTCAGTTGTTGGTTTGACTGCATGAAGTCCCGGGTTCGAATCCCGGGTCGGGCATAAAAAAATAATTGGGTTTTTCCAATTTCCTAATAAAAAAAATGTTGCTTGGGATAGGATTTGTGCCCGGTTGGCAATAGGCTTGCCACATATCACATTGTGGGACTTAGTATCTTCGACTAGTCGTGGGTACCCTGGTTGTACCTCTGCCTATCTCTTCGGCGATATGGGCGTGAAGATACTTTTTTTTAATGAACATATTATGTCAACAAACACAATGTGTCCGGTATACATCATTCGCCCTTAATTCGCCCGGATTGTACGACTTCACGCTTTCTTTTCTAATGATTACTATCACGTATTTAACCATGACATTTGGTAATTTCAAATCTCTTTAAATAAAACTAATCTTTGGTCATGTATCGTGAGTAGCGAACGCGAGGTTAATACCCGCCGAACCCAGCGGGCTAGTCGCCCGCTTGTTGGTAAAACGACCTAAGTTCGATAACCATGGCTGCAACGGTCATTGCAATTCATGTGTACATGTGATCTACACATTACATTATAAATAAATTACCCCGGACAACTCCCACAAATTGAATCTAACCCCAAAGTAAGCAAATTATATGCTTGTGTTATGGGTGCTAGTCAACGATACTAATACATAGAAATACTGAAATAGATACCAGAATAAATTTAATAAACACCCAGACCCGGAAATGAGGACATCTAAAAGTTCATCACACATACATCTGTCCCCGTCGGGAATCGAACCCGAGCCTCGCGGTAAGTCGATGTAGTTAGGCGTATACGCTAGCCACACGACCAACGAGGCGGTCAACAAACATTAGAAAAAATAAGTGGAAAAATCTTTTTAAAAATTTACACAAGGTTTACAAATCTGAAAGCCTATCTAGATCCATTTATATTAATTTCTAGCCACAAAGTGTCTAGCCCACAAGCCACAAATAATGTTTTTTGGATTCAACAATAGATTTTCGAAAAGTTACGCCTTGTTCTATTAATTCCATTTGTTTTACCTACTTACGGGTTAAAAACTTTTCAAATCATAATAAAACAATTATAATCTGGAGAAAACACCACTTTGTTAACAATCTCAATACAGCAATGTTATCATAATGTCGCAGATGGACCTCATCTAAGTATACTAACATACAAACATTTAAACTGCTCTCCTAATATTGGCCAAGGGAAATCAAAATAACGTAATTCAGGCAACGTAATAATTAATTAGGTAAACGAAAACTTAAGTAGTTAGTTACCTAGCCCCAGACTGGTTTTCTGGGCTATCCGGGTTCCGGGTTCTTGATAACTTTTGACACATCATAATCGGTGCATGCGTTTAGGAGCCACGATGACGCCGACATGCACACAAACCCACTAATACCGACACGTCAGACTTATACCTAATAGCCCTATTGCGTCAGGAGCTAGTTGGGACGCTTTGTATGTCTAATCAGTAATGTAATTTACATTTATGCAAACGGGCGAAAAAGAATTTATAACGTTATACCGTCTCTAGCTCAGTAGACACTCGGTATACCGGATTCGGGATTGCACTGCAGAGGCGAGCGATATAAAAACACAAATATAAAGTAATCAACTAAAGTTTACAGGTCGTAATAACGTTCAGGACATTTTTATATAATTAACCAAGACTGCAATAACAGATAATCGTAATATATTATTCCAGAAATATTAATACAGCCAGCAAACCATGATATCGTTAAAACATAACATCAACTACGTACTAAACAGTTTAGCTACAAATTCATACCTACTCAAGACATATATTAGAAACAAGCTTTCGGCATTTTTCGTTACTTACCAGCTGTTTTAGAATAATATGTAAATCCTTCATAGGAAAATGCAAAATGAAAACATTCTATTTTATTTTTAGTAATGTGCCATCTGTTAAATAGATACGTAACTAAATTGTAACAACACTGTTAAAGGTTCCCGTTTTGAGGAGCATTGGCGCCATGGAACTAAAATATGTTTGTATTAGTTTCGTAATTCCTTAATTTCGTCCATCCATAGAAGATGTATTCTATGGATTAAAATTTAAAAAAATTTGGTGGAATTTTGTACAATTTTGTTTAGTTAAAGAAGAGAATTGAACTGTTTGAGAAAACAATAGCGTGTCCTGCATTCCCACATTACCTCCACCTCTCTTACTAGACTAGCTTGAATAAGGAGGCCACCACTTTACCCAACAGCCTGACATAACTTTCTAGGACGACTTACTACAAATTGCACGATTTTGCTAAAAGTAAATGCAAAACATATTTTGGCTAATGACAAAGGTTAGCGAGTCTACCTCAATGTAGTTGCCATCCTTCAGCAACTTTATACATATTGACAATAATTTAAAGTTACCAACATTCATTTCCATATCAAATAGAAGAACACTGTTTATTCGTATTCTTTTTATTTTTTGTTAAACTCAACTAATGTAGGTGATTGTTATGATTATTATTAGTTTCCCGTTTCCGACTTTCATTTCTACAAAATGCTAAGATATCGCTTACCGAAAGAAATACACACGGTCTATGGTGTCGCCGAAGTGGTGACGATGCATTGCCAACCTGAGTCAAAAATTAAAAGCCTTTTGCGCACGTAAAACCTACCCTCCAATCTACGACAGTGCCGAGCACAGACGTTACGGCAGCAGAACTACATGTAAATACCAAGCTTTTATACGATATTACTTAATATGTATAAATGTACCTTCTGCTTGTCCAGCTGCTGCAGTATTTCGTCGACATCACCAACAACCACCGGCTGAGCTCGCAGCATATCGATCTCCACGGACACCCAGTCGCGAATCTACAACATTGTTGTGTCTTTAAACTTTACATAAAAAAAGAGTTACACAGCTACACATTTTTTATAGCACACGGATATCCTGATGTTAGGAATTCACGCCGCCTAGAGACACTAGAGGTGGTAATGGTGCGTTGCCAACCTAAGGCCGGGATTTTAGGCCTCGAGCAAAAGTAAGTTTACCGTCTACTTTACCCTCCGAACCGCAACACGTCATTACGTTATGGCGGCAGGAATAGGTAAGGCAGTGGTACCAACCCGGGCGAGTCGCTGCTAAACTCTACCACCTACTTAGTCAGATGTGACGGTGAGCTTATGTTCGCTTTTTACGAGCTGCCTGACAAAGAAGGCAGATGGCCTATTCTACAAAGGAGTCCGGACCAACACGGGGAAAAACACATGCAAACTTTTTTTAGTAATACTATTTTTTAAAACAGACTGCACTAACTGTAAAGCCGATGCAAGCAAATTATCATCTTGTGATATGAATTACTCAACGACACTAGCACCAGAGATAGATAGAAAATTGTTGTAATAAAAATCTAGATCAATTATCCCTTTACAAATCTGAAATCTAATACTCGACAAAAGGAAGGCGTAAAATCTATATATTATAAATCTGTAGAAGGGTCAACTCTGTACATTGAAAATATTGATAGAAAAAATAGCAGGGGGTGTTACTGGATCGATACCAAACCCAAATATGTGATTAAAAAAGTTTTTGTCTGTCTGTCTGTAGGTATGTTCAGGCATCACGTGAAAACTAAAGGTTCGATTTCGATGAAACCTGGTATAGTTATACCTTATTATCCTGGGCATAAAATGGGATACTTTTTATCCTTGAAAAATACGTAGAAAAAATAAATCTTAATTTTTCATTTTTGTCACGCGAATACCCACATCCGCGCGGACGGAATCCCAGGCGGAAGCTAGTGTAGAATAATTGTTCATATGTTTGGTTACCGGGAAGTTTCTGGTGCACCTATTAAGTTGTTCGTTCCATTGGCAGTACTCAATACTATATAATAGCAGGAGATCCGAACCTACTTCAACTTACATCGAGCTGATAATAGAATATAACATATTTTGTAATCAAGTATATTAGCGATCATATTACAAGTGGGTTGCCTTAACAAATCCTGGACCAAACATTTTTAATTAGGTATCTGAAAAAAAATGTTTTTCACGTTTCCAATTTTTTTTCAGGCAACTCTATATATCAACACAAATTGAAATAAAATTTGTAAAAATTGTAATAAAACTGCACGTATGGCGATTTTTTTTCTACTGTCCGATTCCGTGAAAGTAACTAGCATCGACAATAATTATCTGTTTTTACCTGGCAATCCAGATATACAACAGGAAACCTAACTTCTACAACTTCGTTATTTATTTTATTTATTAACATTTAGTTGGAATAAAACCTAAAAAATAAAAATAATGTCCAGGATTTTCTTAGGCAATCTATTTTTAATATATTTTCTGATATGCTAAGTAAATTTGATATAAAACCGGTTTCATCCTATTATCAGCTCGGTGTAGGTTGACCTTACTTCAGATCTTTTCAGGCTATAAAACACAACCAATATCTTCAAACGACTTGCGTCTGGAGAGACATTGCGCAGACAAAGTACCCTGGTCCTCTGGGACTACGACCCGCCCGCACTCGTTACTGCGCCACTACGGCTTCTGAGTTATGCAACTGTTACACGCGATACACGGGAGCAAATAACGCCAATACATGACGCTTTTTCTAGTGATTTTGTTTTTAACTCTTTTTTTTAAAGAAAGACACAAAAATCACATACATTACATACATTTGACAAAATACTCAACTGCGGACAACACAGATGTTAACGGTGCCTTGTTAAATTTAAACTTCGATTTTCCATGTACTGATATTTTAAGTGGTATGAAAAAATGTCGGTGAATTCGGCACCATAACCGTAACAACCAGAAAAACTGCTCTTCTTCAAAGCAAGTTACCCCAGAACTATTAAATAAACGTTAATTAACAAGTTATGGTCACCATGTCAGCGACCAATACACCTACTTCCTTATTAGCCACCAAAGTTCACGGCCCATATACGAGAGCTACGAGTTTTACATACAACATATAAACACATATTACCGCCTCGTTCGTCGAGTGGCTAGCGTATACGCCTAAATACATCAACTCACCACGAGGCTTGGGTTCGATTCCCGACGGGGGCAGACATTTGTGTGATGAACATTTAGATGTCTGCATTTCCGAGTCTGGGTGTTTATTAAATTTATTCTGGTATCTATTTAAATATTTCTATGTATTATTATCGTTGACTGACACCTATAAAACAAGCACATAATTTGCTTACTTTGGGGTTAGATTCAATTTGCTTACTACCCTCGCGACAGTTGAATTTCTAAAAGCATTTCTAGGATCATTTTAATTAAAAGTACATATCTAAAATGAACACTATATGTAATATTATTGTAATTTTTTAATAGCACTTTTGCAATATAATTATCGTATGTTTAACCCCAAAATCCGAGTAACACTCATAGTGAAATCGCCTCCGAGAATATCGGTCGTATCAAAAAGGGTGAAGGTTGTACATTGGGTCTATCAGCGGTCTCCTCGTTTAGATTCAAGACATATTGATTCTGGGAAGGCAAGCAATGGAATAATAAAATGGAAAGTATTCCGCAGCTGATCAAAGCAAAAAATACGTGAGTGTTCGTCAGATTAAAAGTTCGTTAGTTTTATCGATCAAAAGTAATGAAAACCAAAAAAGTTGAAGGACAACAAAGATAAATTAAGCAACAATTGTTATTCCTATTAAAGAAAATAGTATAGTTACATACGTACATACACACATATCTTCACGTCACGTTCCTTACGGAGTAGGCAGAGAGTATCGAGTGCCAAACCTCACGATCCAGGCAGACCTGCCTAGTTTTCTTTACATTCATTACCCTTTTCATACTAACACGGCGGTTTCTGAGACTCTTGACACCACCCTCGGATAAAGTGTTTGATGTTACAGTTACATAATGGTACATAGTTATTAGTCTGGGATTTATTTCAATGGGATTTATCAGTTTGGAAATGCAAAATTCTGCAAATCTATTGATAGTCCTAGCTTTGGTTAGGGATATCTAACCCACTGACGGATTGATAAATATCGACGAGAAGGATAACCAATTCAATAAAACCTAAAAGGGTGACTACAACTATAGCTACCAACAATAATGTGTGTACGCGGCGGACGGATTCTGCGTAAAAAACTACTATGCTCCAGTTCAGCGTACGTGTATGATATTACACTCTATATATGTATATAAAAAATAATATCATTTGGATTTATTTATGGATATCCGCGAAATAACGCTTCTCTTATGAATCTCTATTTCCAACGGTTCGCATCACTTGGAAACTGATGGACCAATTTCACTATTTCTTTTTTGTTTTGTTAGTTCTTGTCAGATGGTTTATACGAAATAAAAAAATCAATAAATATTGTAGTCAACATGCGCGCGCGACATGTGTGTGTGTATGTATGTGTGTGCGTGTGTGTGTGCGTGTGTGTGTGCGTATGTGTGCTACGTACCTGCAGGGCTGTGGTGTCGAAGTTGGCGAGCAGCGCGGCGGGCGAGGTCTGCGACGAGCGACGCCGAGATCCCACCCGCGCACTCCACTCTGTAACAATAAAAAATAAACTAAACATTTAATAAACCCCCAACACAAGAACTTAATTTCTCTTTAAAAAGTAAAACTTATTTATATTATAGTAATTTAAAAAGTATAAAATCAGACACTTGGTTAATCTCCCCATTTTCAGCCCCACTACTTTTAAACGGCTCAACCGATTTTCATTAAACATATCTAAAAACATTTGCACATAAGTCACCTTTAATAAAAAAAAACTAAATTGATATTGCTGCGTCCGTTCGGGAGTTATGAAGCCACAGACAGACACATCAAACTTCTAACACCCCTCTTTTTGCGTCGGGAGTTAAAAACAAATGCAATTAATTATTACGATGTTAAACTAAATCGCTATGCACAAGATGATATAAAGGTGTTTATTTATATTACAAAATAGTTACGTAATTGCATAGCGTAGATTTAAATCGCCTTGTTTATATTACGACATAAAAGTAAGTTTAATTAAAATAATATTTATATATAATAACTATATATATATATATATATATA
>NJDD01001324.1:564042-578861 GCA_002245505.1 Calephelis nemesis
GCACATGCAATTTAATGGTCAACAGAGCCTAAATATATTAATAGAGCGCACGGCGTTGGCTGTACTGACGTACGCACAGACAAACCTTAATTGCTCTTACGTACACAAAGTGTAGTGATTATATCGGAAAGCTAAGCTACTCTAAAGACACTGCAATCCATAGAATTTGATTGATAGCCTGTAAAATGAGCTTGTGTCTGAAATAAGCAAGGCGAAAACAATAAAGTAACGCTTGCGTGGAGTTCCCGGACGTACAGACATTAAAGGGAAATGAGATTACAAACTAGCTATCCAGAAAGGGGATCGGACGCTCCCGATACAGCCAGTGCCAGTGAGTTTGCCAGAAGCAATTCCACGAGCTTACTCAAAAAATAGACTCGTCAAGAAAGTCTATCAATAGTCAAAAACCATGAGCCCATAGCACACAAAGGCTTATTCAAGCAGGAAGTAAACAACAAGTAAAGTACTTAATAAGTCCCTAAGATCTTAAGCTTAAATCTTAAGAGTATTAAACAGTATTTGGAGACCGTCGGCCTTCCGGAAAGAATAATTTTAACGAGTAAAAGTTCTTAAAATGCTATAGTAATAATGCCCAATTAAGTAGTTTATGATACACCTACACATAAAGATACTATACTGATTTTTGGTTACCCTTGGTTATTATAATTAAGTTTAAAACGACGGAGACAGTTACTAAATTAAATAAATAAATAATTATTCATTGCAGTGTGTGTAACGGCGTACGCGGATGTTAATATTTAATATTGTATGCTAGTATGGATGTCTATACATATAATAAATCTGTAGAAGGGTCAATTCTGTACATCGAAAATATTGAAAAAATAAATAGCAGAAATAAATGTTACTGAATCGATACCAAGCCCAAATACCTATGTGATTAAAAAAATGTTTGTCTGTATGTTCATGCGTCACAAGAAAAATAACGGTTTGATTACGATGAAACTTGGTATAATTATACCTTATTATCCTAGGCATAACATGGGATACTTTTCATCCTGGTAAAATACGTAGAAAAAAAATAAATCTTAATTTTTCAGTTTTATCACGCGAAGACCGACATCCGCGCGGACGGAGTCGCGGGGAAGCTATAGTAGATAAATCATTAACTAGTGCGTTGTTGTAACTTTTTAGTTTGTTGGTAGGCCAGTGAGTTGGCGTGTTTCCTTATAATTTTAAACGGTAAGTGGAAAGACATCATGTTTACAGTGCAGGCGATTAAATACAAGAAAGGAAACTAAGAGGCCGGATAATGTGGCTCAATATAGTGAGGGCTTGCGTTTTTTGCATGTAAGCTTTTTCCAAAATCTTAAAATTTTAACTCTACCTTCAATATATATATTTCAAGCTTGTACATTTGTCAGAAAATATCCAAATTTATTTAAAAAGCAAGCAGACAATCCTCGACGGTTCGAAGTTAGAAACAAATTTAAACATAATTTAGAATTACCCCCGTCAAAATTAAAAATACATAGTTCCGGACCTTATGTTATGACAATAAAGACTTATAATAAACTAATAAATGAAATAAAATCAGAGACGAATGACCTAAGGTTTTCAAAAAAATTAAAGAAATTCTTGATACAAAAAAGTTACTATACTGTAAACGATTACTTATTGGATAATCTTAAAAGTGAAATCTAAAATAGATCGGTCCGCTTCAGTTTGCAACACCCTAATAGGGTACATATGTCCTTCAAACAACTGTTGGTAATCATTTGTAATAACTTTGTGACATATGAAGCAATAAATGATTGATTGATTGATTGAAGCTTACGTAAATCGTAGGTAGTAAGATTGTTGGGAATGTTGTTTAAGTAGTAGTTGTGGTACTAGTAGTAAAGTTTACCCACGCATTGACCAAAACTTTTATTTTTGCAGGTGTTGTAGTCGCTACTATTTTGAATGCTTGTCTTGACAAAAGTGTGGTACTTAAAATAAAAGGTAACTAAAACTGATATTCACTGTTTTTTAAGAAAATAATTAGTTTGCATGACGTTACTAACGCAACGCAAGATTCCCTGTTAGGAGTTAAATGGAAGGACTGTCTAGTGTCTACACCAGGGGTGGGCAAATACTTTTGACCGCGGGCCGGAAAGTTAAAAAAAAAGTGGCGGGCCAGTAAATTATGATTAATCTTGAGGCGGGCCGGTTAATTAAAACACCTAAAAATAGCAGTAAATATTACGATTATAAAACGTTGTATAAAGATAATTATAAGGCATTTTTTATTTTAATTTACAATCTTTTATTAATATAAAATCTATTTATGAAGTCTTAACATATGAAATACGCAATATATATGTTTGAAGTATCGCTTCAGTACCTTAATTGTTCAAATTTCAATAGTCTTTTAAAATTTTGACCATATTTTTTTAAGGAGGTTCATATTTTTTCTAAACAAAACCCTAGGCGGCCCGGATTAAAACCTCTCAAGGGCCGGATCCGGCCCGCGGGCCGTAATTTGCCCACCCCTGGTCTAGACAATGCCAGAAGCTTTGAGTTGGTGGCTCAATATCTCACATTATGGTAATAAAATAATAGTAATAAATATCCCTGGCCAAATTTTTCCAATTGAATCTAACCCCAAATTTAAACAAATTATATGCTTGTGTTATGGGTGTTAGTCAACGTTTCTAATACATTTAAAGACTTACATAGATACGAGAATAAATTTAATAAACACTCAGACCCGGAAATGCAGACATCTAAATGTTCGTCACACAAATGCCTGCCCCCGTTGGGAATCGAACCCGAGCTGTGTACGCTAGACACTCGACCAACGAGGCGGTTGATGCCAATGGTAGCTATGACGCAATGTCATGACGCAATGATCTCTGAGTAAAATTGAGTTTTAACTAAAACAATTACCCTTCCTTTTTTAATTTAAACGAAGCTTGTAAGCGAGATCGTGTCCCTTTCGCATTCACCATTCCGTTTTGTCGAGCCTTCTGTCGCTTCTAAACAGGAAAAACTCCGGCCATTGTTTGGAATAAGCCATCCAAGCACGCAAGGGCGTGCTAGCCAGTGACAGTCCCCAACTCCACCGGGCAACCCTGCTCCAGAGTAGCTACGGAGACGGACGGACCGCCTTTTAGAGATTCTTGTTCTACCCTGAGACTGGCTGAAGCCTGGGGAGGTCTAGGTTGATGTTCTACAAATAAGGCGCTCTGTCGTTTCCGAGACGGGTGTCATGAGTTTCCAAAACGGGTGTGTTTGTATAAAAGTACCAATGAAGAAGGAAGAAGCTTGGCAGATCTTCAAGAATTGGCGCCGAATACATTCTGTATATCCCACAAGGGTCTTGGTGAGATGTTTAAGTGTTATTTAAAGATTGGAACGCAAAAACAAAAAATGATCAGTTTCAGTCTAGTTTTCAGAAAACCTAATGTTCCTATATGAATGTAGTAGGTATATTGACAAATGACGTAGGTATACATACAGCTTTTTTTAAAATTAAAGTAACTACATTTAAAAGCAAAGGAAACTACAATTATTCTACTCTAAGCTTTAACTTAATAAAGATAACCCTCTAAGTTAGAACTTTGACTTTGACTTTGAAAATTAAATGAGGTGTGAGGAGACGAGAGAAGTACCTGAATTTTTGTAAATTGTAACTTGTGTTATTGTATACATCGTGTGGCTTTTGACTTTAAGTAAGGAAATTCTTGATATACCTAGTTTTTATTCATAGCTTAGTGTGTAATAATATAGGATTGTAAAATAGATCGTTTGCCTTTTTTAAGTACGTAGTACACCGAACGTGGTAAAGGTGCGTTTCTAACCTGAGACGTAATAATAAGCCCAAAACAATAGTAAGTTTACCGGCTGTCTTATCCTCCGAACCGAAACAAGCAATAAGCGCTATGCAATAAGCAATATGTAATGCGGCGGTACCAATCTGACATCTGACCAGGTGGCTGCCTAGTCAGATGTCACGGTGCTAGTGACGGTAAGCCTATGCTCGCCTTTTACGAGCTACCTGACAGAAGGCTGACGGTCTATTCTGCAAACGAACCTGAACCAACACGGGGGAAAATATTACAGAAATGACATCATTTAATATTTAGCTGAGTTACAACACTTAGATGCATTAAAAAACATTATTTTTGAAACTCAGACTGAGTTCAATTGTTTTGTAACTATGGCGCATCAACTTCTATTTCTTCTAATAAATTTTATTTCAATGAAGTACAATACGAATAGTACTAAACTTCGGCTACACATTGTTTAAAAAACGTCAACAAGTTACAGCCTAGGTAGATAGTTATAGATGTACGACATCCCGGTCTGAGGCTGGCAACGCACTAATACCATCTTTGGTATCTCTAGGTGGCATGATTTTTTACTACCAAAAAATCCGTGAGCTTGTGCCTTTCAATACATAACAAAATAAGAACAATTTCGAGCAAAGAAATTTGGTTGACATAAAATCCACCCTTCTAGACAACTTCCGTATTAAATGTATTCAATGAACTTTTGTTGCAACTTAAGCAGGTTTCATATTTAGAGCATCCATATCGCAGCTATTCTAGATCCGGGACAACATGTGAAGTGTGAACAGTAATCAGATCCACAAAGGATTGCCTCACACCATGAAAATCCCGGGGATTATGCGGGAATCGCTGTTATGTACCGGGATTAGATAACAACTGGCTTTGTTTGGTGGACGATGGCAACTTGTTTCATCAGAATATTTGCCAATCGAGGATCGAGATCGAAAGGGAGGTTATGTGTTTGAAGCACTGATTACATAATCTCGTAGAAAGATAAAAATAGTTAGGATTAGGTTAGACGCAGGTGTTCAGAGGCTTCTATAATGTTAAAAAATACATATATCTAAAATTGGAATACGACATTAGTTAGAACATTATGAAAACCAGAATAGATAAAGTGCTCTTGTTCTAAGTGAATGAAATGGTGTATCTTGGTTGTGCTTTTAGCAGGGATGGAAGGTATATCGCAGATGAAGAAAAGAGAGTGCTAAGTGCAGAGAGAGCTAAGGTACAGCGTTTGTTGGTTTGGTTTTGGTCTAGAACTAAGTTTAATCAAGTCAAAGATCAATTGAAATCCATTTCACATTTTATACAATCGTATGACGTCGAAGTTCCAACCGTGGGAACATATTATCTGAAATTTTCCTTTATTTCTTGCCGGTTACTATAAAAGTGCTTAAATCGAAATATGTTCAATATCAATTCCAACGCGTTTAATTAATACGGAACCCTAAGGAATTTAAAACACATTTTCAGGTAATAAATAACCCGTCTCACAAGTTCTCTTATTCACAATCCTCTTCAATATAATTTCATCCTTAAACGAAAAAGATAAGGTTGCATTTCGGTTGATAAGGAGTAAGAGCTACACCTGACGTCCTAATGAGATACGTGACACGCATATCAACAGCCCAAATATGCCTTGTTTAATGTCATTTGTGAAGTGACAGCCATCTTTGTTTTTTAACAAGCTTTTCCGGCAAATTTTACATTTCCCAAATTATTAACGATATACATTCAGCCAAAAAAGTTTTGGGAATGGGCTATTTGTTTATTGTTCCAAATTCAATTTAGTGTTCTTAGATTGGCATAACTGTTTTGCATTATGAGTTTGTGTTGCATCTGCTTGAAATTAAATTAATAATAAGTTGTGAATAAAATGCGGGACAAGATTAAAAATACTTCAACTTCAAGATATGTATATGTGTGTATGTTCAATATAATTGATGTGATGAAATGAATTACCTATTTATATTTGATATTACAATGTTTATATTTTTGCTGCAATAAGTTAAAAAGATTAAGTTTAAGCTGGTTAAGGTTTAAATACAATAACTGCCTTGTTGTCCCCAGAGGTTAACCCTATTAGCGATATCGGTTACTAAGCCACGAGTTACAGACTGCACGATATCGTATAGGAAGACTTATTTCAATGATAAAAACAGCATTTTTCCGTCTGCTAGTAGGGGAAAGCAAGGGTTCAACCATACCTTTGTATGTACGTAAAACCATAATTGCCGACGACACTAAGTCCTACAATGTGATAGGTTGCAAGCCTTTAGCTAACCGATCACATATATTATCCCGGGAAACATTATTTTTATTGGAAAACTAGCTGTCCTGGCGAATTTAAAATTGCTCCACAGCACTTTAACCCTAGTGGTCTCGTGAGTGACCTACCTATATTTTAACCAGTGCTCGCCTCTTACGAGCTGCCCGGTAGAGACACAGATGGTCTATTCTACTCAGCGAGCCTGGACCAAATGGAGAAATCTCCAAAAAATATTGCTTATTGAACATAATCCAGAGAAGAGAAAAAAACATTGCATAATTCTTTCTTTTATGAGATAAGAAGATTAACAAATAGACGACTTCGGAACTACAGTGGCCCATAGACATCAAAAGTCGTAAACGCACGTTGCGCCAAAATCAGCTTCCCTGCAGACAACCTGAGCCTGATGCTTATTAAGGCTCTTGTGAAAGTTTATCAGATACCTACCCTTACGAAACAAGACAGTGGCAAGCATAAATAAATAAAGCAGTGGTACCACAGCGGATGGTCGTTTTGACCTAGTCACAGTAACGGTGGTATCAATACATGAACTGACACTAGCCTTTTCGAGTTAATTTTTAGAAAAGTAGTTGGCTTCTTTCTAAGAACGTGGGTACCAAAATTCATCAAAATATATTTTTCATTAAATAATTAATAACATTAATAAATGTTAAATGAATTTAAAATATTTTTCCTGGGTATATTTTTTTTTGTTTACCTTCTCAAATAAAGTGACATATTTCAGTACGAGTATGTCATTTTGTTTTGATTGGCTAAAATTTATTTGAAATTCACAAGATTTTAATTGTAACCCTAAGCGACAAAAGGCATCTCTATTTTAGTTCTACAAAATACACGAAACAATTATGTAAATGGCAAAAGTGACGAACTCTGGTTGTAAAAGCAGGGAAGCGGTGTTTCAATAGTGTAATGCAGCTACGAGCTACGAGCTACGCGAACGCTACGAAAATTATACTACACACATTTAATGATAATGTCGTTTTTGTTGCCAGCTTTTGGGATTCACTTTTGGATTTTTTAATAGTATTTCCATTATGTACTTTAACATTTCATAACAATGGTGCATTGAAACGACGTACACGACGTTACACTAAAGATAAGATCTAGATTATTTTGGCGGTAGTACGGATAATGTGGTGGATATCTACTCGAACAAGTTGGTCAACGGCGCTCAACTACCAGAAATCTTGTCGGTAAATTATATATATATAAAAAAGTGGAGTTAGTTACACTATTTATAATTCAAGAACGGCAACACCGATTAGGCTGAAAATTGGTAGGGAGGTAACTTAAAACCGGGAGAAGGACATAGGATACTTTTTATCCTGTTCAATTGTGAGGTAACTGGGAAAAACAACCACTCAAACTTAACGGGCGGAACGAAGTTCGCGGGAACAGCTAGTAGTCTATATATTTAACCTATGCTCTCTTACGAGATGTCAGGCAAAGATGGTACATTATACGGAGGGCACGGACTGATACAAAGAAAATAATTTTTGTTATTAAATTACCTAGTAGTTGTTTGGTAAATACTTTAATATAATTTAAAACTTTATGTAAATAACATCAGAAAATAGCTTGTGACAGATATACCCTGTGGTTGCTATTATTAGTGTTCGTGCCCTATTTGCGTTCCCACGTACCAGTGAAGCATAGATAATGTACCGACGGACGCTACACAGGGTGTGTTTAGCTACGGAAAGGTTTGACGACGCATATTCGCTGTGTGATTTATGTTACAGTAATGGCAAATATGTTTGCCGGTTAGACAGCAATAAATTCGCATTAAGACATAAAACAAAAGATGTACACCGACCGTACCGTTCCCGTGCCTTAAGTAAAAGTTCGCAAGTTATCACGTCGTATTTTCTTATCAAACTGAGCTTTCTAACACGTTTTGTTCTCGTGACAGTAGATAATTACTTAACTTTCTCCTTATCAAATTTATTATAGCTGTAAAAGTCAAAGTGATTGTTGATAGAAGAAACGTTACTTTGCGGAAATCAATAAATGAATTGAAATAAAATTATTTATTTGGTGATTTCCCGCCAAAAAATGGTTTCGTATTATGGATTGACAAAACAGGCAAAATAGTGCGCAAAGAATGAATTGGACTGACCGCACCACTACAAACGTAATCTAAGCATCATCAGGAGAATTCGACTGCATTCGATTCAACACTTGGAGTGTAGTTTGGTGGTGTGTGTTGTGAGGAGCTGAATATATATCGGGGTTTTGACTTCCGGTAAGTCCAATTCATTCATATAGCACTATTTTCCCTGCTTTGTCACGCCATAATACATATACATTTTTGGAAATTAAGTAATTTTGTTTGGATCAAAGTAATTATGTTTTAAAGCGCAAAAATCAGGAACACTCATACCGGTTCGGTGATCTTTTCAAAATCAATGAAAGTGCAACGTAGATTATAGCTCAAAGAAAAACTGGCAGAAAAGCAAGGAAGTTATCAAAACACACACTTTCAACAGCTTTCCTACGAAAACATGGGTGGGACATTTGTTGACAATAATTGGAAATACATAATCTATACATAAAATAAATCTGTAGAAGGATCAATTCTGTACATTGAAAAAAAATAAAAAAAATAAGCAGAGGGTGTTACTGGATCGAAACCAAACCCAAACATGTGATTAAAAAAAATTTTGTCTGTCTGTCCGTCTGTCTGTCTGTATGTTCAGGCATCACGTGAAAACTGATGGTTAGATTTCGATAAAACTTTGTATAATTATACCTTAATATCCTGGAAAAATACGTAGAAAAAAAAATTTAATTTTTCAGTTTTATCAAGCGAAGACCAACTTCCGCGCGGGCGGAGTCGCGGGCGGAAGCTAGTAAGCAATAAGTCAATATACTAGTAATATATTAACCTTGGATAAATTACAGATCAGTTAATAAAATGTTAAATAAAAGTGTTCCGGTCCGTAAAAAACTGGCTTAAATTGAACAAACTTGAAAAAATAAACAAACGTTGGAGCACGTTTCGAGTAATTTATTCTCGAACCGTTTTTAACTATTAGCTTGAAACCGGCAGAACGGAAATGCTTCAGCACAGTTTGCTTTCTGTTTTCCTGTTCCGGAATTTATTCCGATGAATTGAGTCGGTAGCGGTACTGAGCTCCAACTGGCGGACGGGAGACACACATACATGAACAACCTTAGCTATAAACATAAACGAAAGTAATTCAATACCTATGCTGGAATTGTACTCTTTAATAGATTTATCATTCTATTAATATTACAAATGAGAGTCTGTCTGTTTGCTTGTTTCTTACTCCTTAAGTAGTAGTAAAATTTGCTCCGCAACGTCAGATTTTTGTATAAGAACCTATTACTGTTACTGTGGGTAAAGGCAGTGGAATCCCTATTATTATTATTGTAAATTAATATAACAAAATATGTGAAAATGTGTATGATCTGTTTTAATGTCACAGCGCGTAGACCGTTTTAAATGAATTTTAGCTTAAAATTGATTATTCCCAAGATGTCCGCGGGCTCTCTTATTGTATAAAATAAAATTAATACGTAGACAAAACCGCGGAAAACAGCGTCTGATTATATGTTTGTTATTCTACACGTACACAGTCACACATACATTCGAGAAATCTACTCGAGAATCGAGTTATAGTTATACTCGCAAACACGCACCCGCACACCCGTGCGCACACACACACACGCACACACACACACACACACGCACCCGCGTGCGCACACAAGCAATACCAAACTTCTTTACAGTGTATACACACATGTATGAACCCCACAAAGGCACAGAAGCGAGCCACAACGTGACAACACTGACGTTTTAGACAATATTAAAATTCTTTCAGAGGATCAGGATTTTATTGAATTCACCGCGTGCCCTTCTCTGATATCTGGATACAGTTCAGATTGTTCTGAACATTCAAAATCTTGTTTCGGCAAATTTATGAGAATTTATGAGAAAAGAAATTTATGAGAATCTTGAATATTTTCGTATGGTGTTGTAGTAATAGTTTCGTAAGTTCGTATACATTTCTTTTGGTGAATATTAAAGTCGATTATACTTTTAAAGAAACTCAAAGAGTTGGTTACAAATAACAAAAAACTTAATTCACTAGAAAGATTCTGTGGGAAGGTGATGACGCTGTTCCAGTTGGAGATATCGCTATCTGTAGCGTTTGACTTTATACATTTGTTACAAGGCTTGAAAATGTAAAATACAACTCAGTTATAATAGGCCTCAGGTGTAACAAACATCCGTTCGACAGTAATGAATTCTGTCTTTAAGTGAAAACGGACCATATACACAAAAGTAACCATTCGTATTATTAGTAAAGTATATAAAAATAAATAAAAAACCTTTTATTTCATGCAAGATTATGGTACATACACGGTTTAAAGAAAAAAGAAAATAGTTGGCGTTGTGTTAACAGTTGCTTTTATAAAAAAGTTTATACTATATAATTTAGTATAGAAGTTTCATCGTTTGCGTGAACCCCTCCTCAAGTGAAGGTGAAGGTCTCCTCTTAAGAATTCTAATGTCTCTATCCTGAGCTATTTGCGGCCAGCAGGTACCTGCTATTTTTATCAGCTCGTCCTCCCATCTCGTGTGGGGTCTTCCTTTGAGACGTTTGCCAATTGGACCTTTCCACGTAGTAACCCTGCTAGTCCATCTCTCATCCTTTAGCCTCGCTACGTGCCCAGCCCACTTCCATTTTAGTTTCTTAGCGTAGGTTAGAGCATCCGTCGCTTTAGTGATTTCTCTGATTTTTGTGTGACGAATTTTTTGCATCTTTTTGATATTGAGCATACTTCGCTCTATTCCGCGTTGACAGGTGGTGATTTTGCTTTTTAATTTGCATGTATATTTCCAAGTTTGACATGCGTAGGTTAGGCACGGTAGGAGGCATGACGTCATGACTTTTGATATTTATTGGCATGTTACTTTTGAATATCTCTTTTAAGGACCAGTACTTGTTCCAAGTATTTTGTACTCTTCGTTCTACTTCTAGTTCGATTTGCTTTCTGTTGAAGCCAATTTGTTTTCCTACATAGATGTATGTCTCTGTATATTTCAGATCTTCATTGTCCACAGATATTCTTCTCTGTATACTATTTGTCATGACCATTGTTTTTGATAGATTCATTTCTAGTCCTACCTGTTTACTAGCTGTGTTTAGTGAATCAATCATGTTTTGCAATTGCGTGCTAGATTCTGACAGTAGAATTAGGTCATCTGCGAAGCATAGGTGTGATAAATACTTGCCATTGATATTTAATCCTGTCTTTTCCCAGTTGAGGATTTTTATTATTGACTCTAGGATAGTAAAGTATATATTGGTCTTTAAGTAATATTTTAATTAAACTTAATCGCCTCTGTGGTCTAGCGGTCCGGGTGTTGGACTTGACTGCATGAGGTCCCGGGTTCGAATTCCGGGTCGGCCAACAAATAGAAAATTGGATTTTTCCAATTTTCTTATCACAAAATGTTGGTCTGGATTGGAAATGTGCCCGGTTGGCGATAGGCTTGCCACCTATCACATTGTGGGACTTAGTGTCTTCGGCTAGTCGTGGGTGCCTTGGTTGTACCTCTGCCTACCTCTTCGGAGATATGGGCGTGAAGATACTAAGTAATGTTAGACACGAAGCAAATATTTTACCATAGCAACCTGTCGCGTGGATGTTCAAAATTCTGTCAGTAACCAACAGATTAGTGTCATCAAGTGTAAAAATAATTATATCATTTTTAATACCAGATTTCCTGAGCAAGTAGCTTCTGCCCCAATTACGTATAACTTTATTAAGTAGGAACTGCTATTCAATAGCTTTAAAAGTATACAACAGCTTACCTCGTTACATAAAAGGTTAATCAATAAGTTTAAAAAAAGTAAAAAAATGGCTACTTAAAGTGTCCTTTTACAAGATAAGTAGATTTTCTTATTGAAATATGACGCAACAACTATGTGAATTTTAGAATATTTGAATTCTTTTAATCAACTTCTTAAGTATTCCTATCAGTGTTATTCATTTTTAAGTTCTAGTTTGGAGAGCAATGAAAACATGAAAATTAAGCACACAAAAAACTTCACAATTCAAGGCACATACCATCATCGACCATCATCATATGCAGCATGCATGAGGAGTTCCACCTACTAAATACTACTTGGAATGCACTTACCAACGCATTTGGGATTCAGAATCGTAAGACTCTAAGTTCTTCTTTTGTTATAGGGAATAAAAAGAAGTCGCAAGGTGCGGAGTACAGATTGTAAGGTGGATGCGTCTTCAGTTTTACATTTGAAGCCTTCAAATACGCATTCGTTGTCTTTGCGGAATGTGCGGACGCGCTGTCGTGGTGAAGGGTGGTATATCTGCGAAAACGCTTTTTTACGGCACTGGGAAAGCAATGGTTTACATACCAGTCACTGCAGTCCTTTGATTTTTACTATGACATAATTTTCAGTTTTTCCGAAAAATTTAAATAAAAAAATTAAAAAGCAATTCTGAGTTCCATTTTCAAATTCCGTTATTGATTTTTATTATATTTATTTTAAGTAGCCAGTTCCATGAACTTCTTGATATTAATCGATTTTGACACTCTATTTTCTGAAAATTAGTTCGTTTTTATATAGTTGTAAATAAGAATTCCAATATGTGTCGAATACAAACTCTGTCGAAGGCTTTGGCTAGGTCTAAGAATACAGCAAGACTGATTGGTTTTTCATCAACCATATTAGATATCTATTAATTTGCCTAAGCGTTAATCCTTCTAGACTTTAATCAGCACTTTTTTTACTATTTTACATAAAACAGATATGGTAGATTTTGATGTAATTTATTTAAAAACACTTGTACTTTCCATAATATATATTGTGGAAAGTACAAGTGTTCTTAAATAAATTACATCAAGAATGGAATATACAATATATATTATGGAAAGTACAAGTGTTTTTAAATAAATTACATCAAGAATGGAATTCCACCAAGCTCCGACGATAAGAAGTATAGAATCTATGGTAGATTTTGGTTTTTGGTTTTGGTTTTGGATTTTGGTATGGTAGATTTGCCTAGACTTAAATAACGGTTTGATTATTGGTGTTTTGAATGCTTCTGAAAAGACACCAGTCGAAATATTACAGAGGTGTGTAACAGGCGTTATGAGATACATTGCATTTTATGTATCTTCGTAGAATTTTGTTTAAAATGTGGTCCATTACAACTGACAAGTTTTTTTAGTCTATATACGAAGGGGCTTCCTCCTCCTCCTTTCAACTCGAGGGGATAATATCAAATAGCAGTCGCTTTTTACGAATTAACAGATTTACATAACTATCTTTGTATATTTTATATTCAGGACATAGCCTGCCATTTAAAAAACATCAATGCACTTTTAACCTTATTTGACTTGTGTAGAGTTTAGTATCCAAAATGAAGATTTAAGAAAGGATTCATAATGTTCATATTCAAACGTATCCAGGTCGCCGGCTAAGGCGCTTTTCATATCTGTTCAGAGGGGTTTTATTTAGGTTTTACTCACGCAGATGTTCACATGGAAAACCTTCAATGGAGATAATATTCAGTTATTGTTCAAAATATCTCGTACTAAGCTCACTTCTTATATATGTTTGTGCGTGGGTGTGTGTGTGTGTTTGTGTGTGTGTATGTGTGTGTTTGTGTATGTGTAACATTATAACTTTTGAACAGAACAGAAAGATATCCAAATCGATTTTCGATACCGAAAAACAGTTAATATTAAATTTTGTTATTATAAATAATATGTTCTACTTTTTTTATATAATTCTAAATTAATATACTTATGATTTTGTGGCGGAGTCAGGTCAACGTTTCGAAATTACTGCTTAGTTTTCTTGTTACAAAATTTTGCTGATCAGTGATTAATAAATCAGTTGATATAACTGACTGATATCTACGGGAGCAGAGACCCGACCTGCTTCGGTGTTATGTATTTACATGAAGTCCCTTTATAGAAAACTTATCACCTGCCCATACACTGGTATAGGGTAGTTAAATAATACTAGACATATTTACATATGTTCAAAAATAATTACAAAGCGTTAGTTAGTAATTACATACAAGAAGAATAAATTCCTCTTTCATCTCTGGACTTGGCTAGTAATAAATTAAAAACATAAACGGTTAGGTTTCCTACTAAAAATTTAAAATAGTGTAAACGAACAAAATCATTCCATACGGTTAAATGATTCAAACTAATGATTTTACCGCAAAAGTAATTAAAAATTATCTAGTGATACAATAGAGGTATAATTAAGTACAAGTAATTTCGTTATTTTTTGTTTCTTTCTATACATATAAAAAGTTATTAAAATTGTTTTTTTTAATATAAAATTATAATATGACTGTGTCATTTGGCCGCTAAACATTAGCAAACTGTATAGAAAACAAAATGAAAATCCTTAATTGGCCTATGTTTAATGCATTTATTAGATTAAGTTTACTTTAAAATTTGTGCTGTGGATTTTTGTTGATATTATAAAATTAAATTAAATAAAATAAAGTTTGTCTTTCAGGTCACGCTTTTTTTCGTTTTGGTTTTTCCTCTCTTTTATTATCCTTGATATTATACCAATCTTCCAATTCATTACATTCCGTTAGAATTGATTCTTTTCGAAATCAACATTTCTTTGCTCGGATATAAAGATACAGTTTTCATAATTAAGAGTTTCTTTAGTACATATCTATCTTTTCAAACA
>NJDD01001324.1:584210-597898 GCA_002245505.1 Calephelis nemesis
AATAATGGGGGATATTGTTATCTCACTCCCTCTTTGCGGTTTCTCTTTTCTTCAAAGACATTTATGCCCTTTGAATATGTAGTTCTCTTACTAGTCTGTGGTTCCATTTTGGACAGTTACTTTACTCTTTGGTCTGTGGTCATTTGGTGGGAAAGTTTGAATGTCATAACAGTGTGTTTTAGTTAGAAATTTAGAAATATTCATAAAATACCAGATTGTTGAGCTTTTCGTGATTGTGTGTTTTAAATAACTTTCAATAAATTTGTTTATTTCGTGCGAAATATGTAAATATCGAACGTGTCGACTGAACAAAGAAAAAGAAGATTTATGGCAAAATTTCCATTAAATGAATCCCGGTAAGCAATAAATTGTATTACATTTTTATGTTATAACTATAATGTAATGCAAAACACGCCATTAAGAATGAATTTTCTTGTTTCGTTTTGTTCAAATCATTATTTGTATTGAGTGGTAGTGATGTACGTCCATTATCGATAAACAATATTATACTCGTTACAAGTTTTTTTTTATTTATTTATAACACATACGTAATAAGTAATTTTTTCCATTTTTGACACGCAGTACACTACACAGACCTACACTAAGTGGTGACTAGTGTTGTTGGCAGCGCTTCATCTTCCATTTAATAATTTTAATTAATAAATATATAATAATTAAATTTTCACTTTAGATAATTACAATCAAACAATATAGATAATTACAAACGTGATAAAGTGTGTTTTGTGTGCATGTCTTCACTATAATTTATCTTTACGAACTTTTCTCTTACTTCGAGACTGAGACTTTTTAAACATTTGAAAATTATGCTTTTGATCTCTTTAGAGTTAAAAAAAATTATGTCTAAACAGAATTGAACGAAAAGGATTGTAATGACGAATAATTGCTGATTTATTTCTTTTTCATGAATAATAATTCAACTTCGTTTATTTGGTTGTAGCAATTTATAGTGAAATATGTACTAACATGTTTTCAGACGCCGACAGTGGGTTAAGCCAGTGGGAAATAATGATTTATTATACGTTCACAAAGAAAAACTGCAAACATTAAAATATGTATGTGATACACACTTCGAAAGGAAAGACTTTATTGTGAATCAAAGTCGGCCGAAGATGTCTGCAGTACCATCATTGAATTTGTGTACTAACCCGATTTCTGATGAGTTATTGTCAGAATTTCCCTATCACATTCATGTCACACATATAACAACCGCTAAAGATTTTGAAAAATTGCAGACACAATAAATCGGTCGCTGGACCAAGTTACATGGGTAATATTATTAATATATCTTCACGCCTATATCTTCGAAGAGGCACAGGCACAACCAAGGCACCAATGACTAGCCGAAGACACTAACAATGTGACAGGTGGCAAGCCTATCGCCAGCCAGGCAATATATCCAATCCCGGGCAACAACAAGTTTAACTTTTTTATTATTAACCTAAAATTTTCTTCAAAACAATAATATTTGACATTATAATTTTGCTACTTGCTTTTTTATTTTAATTTTTTACAGGTAATTATGAACCAAGCTTAAAGCTATCAAATCAAAGACTAAGTGTCAAAACATTTTTAATTACAACAACTTAAAAGAATACAAACATGTTTTGGTAAATGTTGCACAGCCTTTTTTTTAGCAATAGAGAGTGAAAAAGCACGAAACCTTTCTGATGGTAACAAAAAATTGTAGCTTTAAGTATAATTGCGTCACTGTCCTGTTGTAAAGGTTTACTCCACCTTTTAGATTAAAACACAATTGTGTTTGGCACTGACGTTATTGTGACAGGAATGAGTAAGGTGTTAAATCCTCAGTCAAGCAAATTAATAACAGGGTAAATTAAGTTTATGTTATAGTCTGTACTCGTATAACAGTGTAATAAAGATGATAATTTAAGTTTCAAGCTTGGAGTACGTTAGTTCACATTTTTTAATAAGAGGGCTAGAGATTTTGTAAACTTTGAGATTTTAAGGTTATGCTTAGCTTTTATGAGCTTAATATGCTTATCAGGATGACAACCTATTATATTTAAATATCCCAGACCAACACGAGACAAGTTTGTATATATATCAAGGAAATTAAATTAAAAATCTTTACAATTTATTACACTTACTATTAATATTTTTATCAAATGTACACAATATATTACAATAATCAGTTTATCTTTATTTCTTTGTGAATAAAAAAATATGCGCGGTAAAAAGTCTTTTATTTTCTTTTTGTCCTTTTGTGTTCATGTTTGTCCAACGTGGCATTTGTTTACTATTTCTAATTTATTGATTTATTTTAATTTAATTAATTACTATCCAGTGTACGTTGGATTTAAATGTGAATACTGATCTGATCTAATAGGGATGAAATAAATTTGTATTGGTTTAATTTTTATATACCACCGGTACCTATGGCCTATCGATATCGATAAAAATTAATATATTGCCCAGCAGCTGTATTTTATCTGTGAGATTCGTACTTTCGTCAAAACTGACATTTACGTGACGTTTTGTTGGTAACGTAGTGCGATGTAAAGAGATTGTTTTTTTAAAGTACTAAGTCCCGTCTCTTAAAACGTAGTGATTATATTCTCTTTGGTTTTGGCGCAATCGCGAATGAACATGGTCGTATTTTTTTATAATTATTGAATTTCGTGTTCACATTGAGTGAAATTAGTTAATTTAGGTGGGAATTAGTCTAGTTTTGTTCAGCGAACGTGCACAAGTGAAATAATCATGAAGAAATTAGTGTATCGCGAATTTCCTCGCTGCCGCCAAACCTCATAGACAAGCTTGTGTAAAGAAACCACCGCTTTACTCAAGGCCCAGACAGGAATTTATAAACAACGATTAAGAACTGAAACAAAGAAATAATACGGAAGATGTGGTTGTATGGCCTGAAGGCTTTTACCTGCCCCACAAAGGGGCGAATTAAATAAATAATATAATAAAACTAGTCGAAACGTGGTTAAATTTATGTGGGGCCACCTCGGAGTCATTAGCTATCCCGCCCTAATTTTAAAAAATATGTGTTTATGATGAAGAGATTATTTCGAGGAGCACTCATTATCAAGCAATATAATCATTTAGATATTTTGCAATCTTATTTTAACCTTTTTTACATAAACAGTTTTTTTAATTACTCTAATGTGGTCAGGAAGTTTGTCGTAAAATACAAATAATACATATTGCATTCTCATTTAAATTTCTGGAAGCTAGATGCTGAATTCAAAACTTCAAGACTCAGTTAAGACCACATGTTCCTACGCCGCCTTTATAAATGTATGAATTTGATGGTTTCTCTCAATATGTACCTTAACTCAAGCGACTTTAAGTTCAATATCATTCGTGTTTGGTTAAATATTATTTAAAAACTGACTCTGAGGCCAGACGGCGGCGTTGTGGCTAATTTATAGGTAAAGCAGATTTTTCTGGTATGTCTCAGTTTATGGTAACTTTTGAATCAATATCCAAAAGATTTTTTACGTACCAAAGAAAAAGGATATATTTTGAAATCACACGTAAAGCTATTTCAGTATTTTTTTAATCGTTATAAAAAAATATATCACAAGTTTGAAAGCACACGTAAAGCTATTTCAGTACATTTTTTATTCGTTTTCGAAAAACACATGTTTGGTCGTAAACAAAATTTTTTATGTTTCCCACATTTTTTGTTGAAATTGTATAATAGTGCATGGCTAACTCGAAACATTTTTCTGCTTCTGAAATGTTACTTTTTTTCAAAAAATGAAAAATATAACATAATACGGTATACTAATTTCTTGAAGAATACTTCACTTGTGCACTATATTTAATAAAATTTGTACAAAATGCCACCAAAATTGACAATTTTTGTTTAACATTCAAAAATGTAAGTTAATGAAAAAATCTCGGCTGCAGGAGTTGTTCAAGTGTTGAGATTACAGCCTTTTATTCATGATATAGGAAGGCAAACAAGCAGACGGATTTCCTGATGGTAAAAAATTCACGCCGCCTAAAGACACCAAAGGTGGTAATGGTTCTGTGCCAACCTGAGGCCGGGATGTTACCTTACCCTCCAAACCGGAACACGTCATGACGTTATGGCGGCAGGAATAGGTAAGGCGGTGGTACCAATCCGGGTGAGTCACTGCGAAACTCTACCGCCTAGTCAGATGTCACGGTGTTAGTGACGGTAAGCCTATGCTCACCTTTTACGAGCTGCCTGACAGGAAGGCAGATGGTTTAATCTGCAAAGGAGCCCGGACCAACACGAGGGACAACAAATATTATAAAGTTTGCATTTTACTGACAGCATTCAAGTCCCTCTTGCAAATACAAATATTAAAAGCAATTAAGAAGCCCGTTTATCAAAATTGTTCTCATTCAGGAACATAAATCATACAAGTGTCGTTCGGCAGTCCCCAGACTCCCGAGGGTATTTCTTCCAATGAAATATAGCACGCTTGCGTCCTACTGATAACATTATTCTCTTACTGACTACTGCTAAACAAGAAAACTTTAGTCATTTGTTGAAAAAGGCTTTTCTTTTGTAAATCCATTAAGGACGTTGAATTTTTGAAGTGAAACTTCTTTAGAATCGTTGTTAGAGGAGACACAAATATATATTCATCTCATTCTTTTGCAGGTAAAAGACACAAATACATATTCATCTTATTCTTTTATCGATTTATACCGAAGTTTCACTTCTGAATCTGAATCGCACACACACCTTTTTTTCTTATATTATTTTGATACAAATATTTCAAAGATACTCAGAGAATATAGTGTACATAGCGTCAAACCTCGTAGACTATTTTAATTCTATATTTTAAACGAGAGTTATAATATTTAGTAACAGCTTCTGCTATATTATTTAGTAACAAAATTAAAATCACAAGCGAAGCTGAAGCTGAATGGTGAAGCTGAGCACCACAATAATTTTAGTGGATATCAGAATGATTTTTAAAACATTTTTTTTAAACTGAAGCCAAACATCGTTGTAATGAGGTCGTCAATAAAAACATAAACATGCATTATCAAGTATAACTTACTATAACAAAATCACTAGTCCGTTCATGATAAAATATTTACGGGACCGTGTTGGTCCGGGCTCCTTTGTAGAATAGACCATCTGCCTTCCTGTGCCAGGCAGCTCGTAAAAGGCGAGCATATAAAATTGCCGTCACTAACACCGTGACATCTGACTAGGTGGTAGAGTTTCGCAGCGACTCACCCGGATTGGTACCACCGCCTTACCTATTCCTGCCGCCATAACGTCATGACGTGTTCCGGTTCGGAGGGTAAGGTAGCCGGTTAACTTACTTTTGCTTGAGGCCTAGCATCCCGGCCTCTGGTTGGCAACGCACCATTACCACCTTTGGTGTCTCTAGGCGGCGGGAATTTCTTACCATCAGGAAATCCGTCTGCTTGTTTGCCTTCCAATGTTATAAATAAAAAAAAAACACCTCGGAGTCTTGACCTATCTTTCTAAAAAGAAACTATCAAATTAGGTAATGGCGTAAAAAAGTTACTATAAAACATACTGTCGAATTGAAAACCTCTTCTTTTTTAAAGTCAGATAATAATAATAAAAAATATATACGTAAAAATGTATACGTGGCTTAACAGAAAAAAATATACGCATTAAATCGAGCTATACTCAGTGCCTCGTACCAACGCGTCCCACGCAGTGGTTTACAACAGGACCGACCCTCGTGGAAGTTCTTTAAGCAAGTAAGAAAAAGGAAAAGGGAATCGTATTGAGTGCGTAAGTGTAAAGAGAGCATAAACACAAAAACATTTTACAATAATACCAGGGCCATATAAAACCATAAGATGTTGAGTACTGATCCGCGCTGACGACGCACAGGGGACGAGGCTGCCCCTAACGGAGCTGTTCATTCCAGAGAACCGTCCGCACCGTACCATAAAAGGAAGTTTTTGCAATATTTTCGAATACGTAGAAATAATATTTACTTCAGATAAATTTCAAGGCGTCATTTCGTTTGATTTCGATATGAACGCGAATAAATGAAATATCCCAGGACAAGTTACACAAATTGAATCTAACCCCAAAGTAAGAAAATTATATGCTTGTGTTATGGGTGTTAGTCAACAATACCAGACCCAGAAATGCAGACATCTAAATTTTAATCAGACAAATGCCTGCCCCCGTGGGGAAAAGAACCCGAGCCTCGAGGTTGATCGGTGTAGTTAGGCGTGTATGCTAGCCACTCGACCAACGAGGCGGTCAAATTATCAGAATTAGATGTTTGTGGAGTAGGTTAAAAAGATTTTTCTTACATACACACGACCAACGAAGCGTTTAAAAATAAATAGTCATTTTATTGTTGATACAAATTATAATAAAATATGTACCGTATCTTTATGTTGCATTATTGCAATTACAGAAGTAAATTTTATTAACGTCACAACGTAGTTTACTGCGGAGGAGTCTCAGTTAAAATTTAAGTACGATTTTTTTTTTACAATATTGGAAGGCAAACAAGCAGACGGATTTCCTGATGGTTTGAAATGAACGTCGCTTAGTAAAGTTGGTAATGGTGCCAGCTTGCCAACCTGAAACCGTGAAGTTAGACTTCGAGCAAAAGTAAGTTTACCGGCTACCTTATCCTCCAAACCGGAACACATCAACGGCAAGCACTGACGTACCATGACCTTCCCTATTCTTGATAGGCAAAACGATGGTACCAATTCGGGCAAGTCGCTTCGAATCTCTATTCAGTCTATTCTGCGAAGGAGCCCGGACTGACACCGGTAAAAACTAGGTTTATACTAATAATGCCGTTTCTCGTCAAAACATCTAAAACCTTTCTTTCAAATTGCCGCCGTAATGAAAAGGGAATCGTGAGAGACCTAAATAAACTTAAGTACGCGATACAAAGCTAGAAGAAGCAACTCGTCACTGGTGTATGCTATCGCCTATCACACAAATTCTTAAATAATTTTCGTCTCATCTGTTTTTCGAATACTGTGCCTAGTTTCAATTTTCCCTCGTTTACCACCTGGCGCAGCGACACAAGTGCCCGCGTGTTAAATTGATTTGTTAATTGCATTTCGTTTAACACGCAGTTTAACCGGACCGAACCAGAGATTTTTTTTATTTTTAAATATAGGTTCTTTGTCACATGTAAAGAACTTGACAATTTATATTGTTTCCCGAGCTCTATATTCGTGTTCTGGTCGCGGAGGTGGGTGGTGGGAACGTCAGTTAGGCTTGTCACATTCTGTGTCGTTTGGAGGATTATTTTCCACAACAGTTACACTGCTTACGCGGAATTAGCAAAATAAAGGCTTATTTTACATCTGTCCTTGTGACTTCAAAGGACCTGACACTTGCCCTATTGTAAAGAAGGGCGAGGGTCCAAAGGGCTAGGTACCTGCAATGCGACGTTTGTCCGTTCATTCACAAAACTAAATTGAACTACTTAAATATGTAAAGTCTAACTAAACGTGTAAGCCAGGTCTAGACCCATTAGTTTAATGTTGCCGCCGCCAGAATGGAAGTGCAGGTTCAGGACAGTAATTACCTGATTGAAAACGGTGCACAAGTCTGCCGCCGCCTACTTTTAAATTTATTTTAAAGCTTATACTTTTCATCATCATCACCTAGTACTTTTTTATGATATTGGAAGGCAAACAAGCAGACGGATTTACTGATGGTAAGAAATTCACGCCGCCTAGAGACACCAAAGGTGGTAATGGTGCGTTGCCAACCTGAGGACAGGTTGGCAACCCTCCAAACCGGAACACGTCATGACGTTTGACGGCAGGGATAGGTAAGGCGGTAGTACCGATCCGGGCGAATTGCTGCGAAACTTTATCACCTAATCAGATGTCACGGTGTTAGTGACAGTAAGCCTATGCTCGCCTTTTACGAGCTGCCTGGCAGGAAGGCAGATGGTCTATTCTGCAACGGAGCCCGGACCAACACTGGGACTAAATACTTGTAATGTTCAATCTGTTCAATCTTACGTCAAGCTATGAATAAAAATGTGACTACTTTCTACTAGCTACTGCTACTGTAATGACAACCTGGACACGTACTGGAACTATGTTACAATAACCAGGAACCAGTTATCGCCAGTTTCGGAAACTAACTCAACTGATTCTGTACAAAAACGTTAGACTAATAAGATTACTAAATTGTAGCAATAAGGTACATTAAAAATAACAAATATTTTCTGAAGAAATGTCCTTTCCTATTGTATATATGACCGTTTATGAATATGTTTTTATAAAGGTCAGGAATGTTGTTTGCAAGAATGCATCACCTCTGTCTGTGGTCTAGCGGTCCGGTGATGGACTTGACTTTATGAAGTAACGGATACTATCCCTGGGTTGAGCAACAAAAGTCGTTATTTTTTTATTTTAATAAAGACAACTTTGCCCGAATTGGATAAGATCCCGGTTAGCGATAGTCTTGCCGTTTTGTTGCACTCAGTATCTTCGGCTAGTGGTGGATGCGCTGGTTGAATCTCTGCCTGCCTCTTCAAAGATACGGGCATAAACTAGTTTATTTAAAGTAGCTTTTGTTAAGTTTTTACGAGACAACCGTTACCGGCCAACTCGTGAAAGGTGTCTTAAATCCCATCATGGTGAAACATCATTGCCACTTTTTGAGTCTTTGTCCCACCATCAGGAGATGTGTCTCCGTTTGTTACCTTCACTTGCGATATTGCAACAGACGACGCTGTACTTAAGGAAATAAATGTAAATAAGTATACTTACAAAAAACATACATTCGAATCGAGAACCTCCTTTTTAGAGTCGGTTAAAACATCAATATCATTCTTAGTTTACTTAACAAAATGTACTTAAATAAAATCTGAACGGAAATATAAAAGAATTTCCCCCAATAAACTCGGCCGCCATTTGCAACATTTCACGGATATACGAGTACGTTAGCCATACATCAAGTTAACGGTGTGGGTTCGATTCCTGCGTTCAGATAAAGCGCGAATTGCCGGTTCGTAGGTTATATCAAAAATAAATCTAGCTTACGTACTCGTACAAAACATCGAAGTTCACAGTGCGAACACATTCTACAATTAAAATTTCGATAAAACAAAGTTTTTAAGGTTTATTTAACAATTTTACATGAAATAGTTCTTCGTATTGTATATAAGCACACGTCGAACAAACGGAGTACCTATATTGTTAGAAGTCGTACATCTGTGATCACTGATTAGCTGAGAGCTTTCTTAGACAATATTTTTTTATCTATAATTTATTTTACATTTATTTATATTTTTTTAAGTCTTCCGAGCCCATGGTTGAAATGTCGTTAAACAAAGCCATATATACATTCTTTACAATTACCAACGATGATATAAGATCCTCTGGGTATCTGAAATTGGGTTGTAACGAATTTACTTTAGCAGACATCCTACCATCTAAGCCAGAACATTGCAATTCCAAGCACCGGCGTGGTGAAGATACCATACATAATGGCCGTGCTTGGCCATGTACTTAATAACTGTTTGAAAGAACAGAGAGATTAAATTCAATAAAAAAGGGTTTACTGAATCCTATTTTAAAATGTAAAAGTCACCAAACACTCAACTGTTTGTAACTTCCTAGAAATTGCAAGTCGAAATTTCGACAAAGCGGAACAACTACATTTGATCCGGAATTTGGGAACGACATAAATAACCCACCACGGAAAGGCCATAAAACAATGTCGTCTTTTTATTCACCGTATCTAGCATAAAATACTGCTTTTTATATCGCGATCTAGAAATACAATAGGACTGTCGCATCTAATTGATATTTTAGGGGCGAAAGTTTGTGAAGACGTTTGTGGCGTAGGATTGAACTAGTAATTTAGTCTGCGTTATTTCACCAAACGCAGTCGATCAGACTAGTCTGAAGGATCCCCGCATACTTGTTCTTATTGTAAACTTAGTTTCCTAGACACCGTATTGGTGGGCTAGCCAGCGCCGAGTGTAATTTTACACAAACCACTTGGTGCCACTTTTGACCCTTTTATAACTCAAAATCTATTTAACGTAAAAACATAAAACTACGTGTGTGTAATAAGGACATCAAGAATCTCAAATTTCATAAAGCTAGCTCAAACGGTTATAAAGATATGAAGGACTAAAAGTCGTAAATTTTAGTACCTACTGACTGACTGACTGGCATTCCTATAGTAGCTAAACCTAACCTACTTCCAGATGACCTAAAAGGATGAAATTTGGAATCCAGCTCGGTAATTATGAGCAAACGTAGGACAAAATCAAAAAATTAAAAAAATAGGGGGTCCCCATACAAAAAAAAGCAAGAAAAAAATTTAAATTAAATACCTGCCTAGTTTTCTTTACAAAAAGTAATGATATCCCACCAAAAACATAATTGTAAAAAAGGAGAGCCAAGTTCAATACAAAAATTATGCTTGGCTGTGAACTCCGCCGCAAAAAGAATGGAAATCTTAATGGGTGTCAAGTTTTATGCAAAATCCAAATACTTATTTATAGGAACAAAATAACATTATGATCAAGTATGAAACTCTATTTCTTTGCTTTATTCGATACCTATAACAAATGCTGTTATTTTAAAATAAGAGATCTAATAGTAGGTTAGATTTGACTTGGCCAGTTTTATTAGTTTTTATCATATATATGATGTTGAATATTGTTATGAAATAACTGAATCAATGAAAACGGAGTATAAAGCATAATTTTTGTATTGAACTTGGCTCTCTTTTTTTACATTTATGTTTTTGGTGGGATATCATTACTTTTTGCAAGAGCCGTAAGATCAATCTTCGTATATTACTCTGTCGAAAAACATATCAGGCGAATATGGTATTTTTTGGGTAATTGGTACCCAAATGTATGGTCGATGTTGGTACCATAAATAAATAATCCATTTCTGATAATTTGTTGACTCAATGTATGTCTTTCTACCAGAAATGAAATGAAAAATATTCATTATTGGCGGAATATGTGTGTTAAAAAGATGTTAGAAAATTATGTAGGCTTTCCAATACATTCTACCAACTTGCGGTGTGCAAATATTTTAATAAGTATTAATGTGCCTCTGTGGTCTATCGGTTTAGTTGTTGGACTTGATTGCATCAGGTCCTAGGTTCGAATCCCAGGTCGGGCAAACAAAAAGAAAATTGTGTTTTTCCAATTTTCTAATAAATTAAAATATGTTGCTCGGGATTGGAAATGTGCCCGGTTGGCTGTAGGCTTGCCACCTATCACATTGTGGGACTTAAAGTCGGTTAGTCGTGGGTGCCCTGGTTGTGCTACATCTTCGGGGAAATGGGCGTAAAGTTACTTACTTAAGTAACATTTCAAATGAATTATTTCATTACCATTTAATATTTAATTTTTCTTTGTATTCGTTTATTTCGTTTATATTTATATTTACAAATCCAAAACGTATAACGTCTTAATAATAAACACGGAGTAAATTACTCCAAGGTTAAACCTACTATTATAGCCATTATTGCAATGTGATACAGACTACAAAATCAACTTAATTTTACTCCTCCGTTAGTCCGTGTTTATTAATAAGATGTATAAAATGTAAAATTGCCTGTTAATTGCGTTACAAACGAGCCGGCGAACTTTATTTACTTTTCATTCAATACTCCTCGCCATCCATGCAGGGGGACTTGGCGTGAAGATATGTATGTATTGGCACGATGACTTATGCATTTTAAAGAAAAACAGCGAACGAGCGCACGGCTCTCCTGATGGTAAGACACGACCTTGGACTACAAACACCAAATATGTTTCCCCGTGTAAGTCCGGGCTCCTTTGTAGAATAGACCATCTGCCTTCCTTGCCAGGTAGCTGGTAAAAGGCGAGCATAGGCTCACCGTCACTAACACCGTAACATCTGACTAGGTGGTAGAGTTTAGCAGCGACTCGCCCGGATTGGTACTACCGCCTTAACTATTCCTGCCGCCATAAGGTCATGACGTGTTCCGGTTCGGAGGGTAAGGTAGCCGGTAAACTTACTTTTGCTAGCCTAACATCCTGGAATCAGGTTGGCAACGCACCATTACCAACTTTGGTGTCTCGAGGTGGCGTGAATTTCTTAACATCAGGAAATCCGTCTGCTTGTTTGCCCTCCAATATCATAAAAAACAGTGAGTCGCTGTCCTGTGGACGGGCTGTTTGATTAGTGGTGCAAGTTTATCGGCTACCCTACCCTCCGGACTGGAACGTGACAAGTCATAATGGCGGCAGGAGTAGGTAGAAGTAAGATTCACTCTACCACCAGTAGGCCAAGTATCAGCCAGCCGTTACGACCAATTCAGTAGGACCGCCGTGAGTCACGGTCGTTATACAGACAGACGGACGACAATTTTTAAAATGCTCAAAATCTGTTCTGCTGCTCCTTTTCAGCCGCATGCACCTATATTTAGGATTCCGTAGCCAGAAGCTAAAGAACGGAACCCTTCTAGATTCTTCATGTATGTCTGTCTGTCCGTATGTCACAGTGAAATTTTTATATATCTTTTATTGCCAGATTTAATTGTTGACCTGATTTAAAAACATATATTAAAGAACTCCATGGTTCAACCAGTTATTATAGTATGTATCACAGTGTTATGCAAACTATAATATTAACTAAACTTTACTCTTCTGATCTATATTTATTATTAAGACAAATACAGTTTTATCACAAGTATACACCGCGTAAATGACAGCGTACCGAAAATTAAACCATGGATTTTGTACATGATAGACATGTATATTATGTAGTTGGAATTTCGTGTCGGAAATTTTATGATTTTTTTTAAAAAAAATGTTTTATTTATTTCACTTTTATTTCATGAATACTATCTAACGCAACTAGATTTATATCTAAAATCTAATAAATAACACATTTTTACTAAAAACGGCAATGTAATAAAACAGGGTATTAGGTCGGCACCTACAGCTCGCAACGCGCGGCTTAATGCATATACTTTGTTCGCTTTATATCGAGGGCTGAAAATCTGCTAAATATTTAACCACATGTTTCCGACAAAAATTGCTAACGCAATTTTAAAGACTGATATGTATCTAAAATACCACAGATGTTTTCGTTACGGTGTCCAATACACCCTGTATAGATTTCAAGGTTACTCTCCATTCAAGTTTAAGATGCCGTAAACCCCAACGACAAAGTATAATTAATCGGGCGTCAAGTGGGACTGTTTCAAAGTTCGTCAATTTTTGAACAAGCTCTTGAAGAAGATGTTCGGAACCAAGTAAAGGTTACAAGATGCTATTTTGACGATTATCTCTTCTTTTTCGTCTTCTTCGTATTGATAAGGATGAAATCTTAGTTTTTAGTCTTGGGGTTAAATTTTGTTCATGAGATGAAAAAACACCAGGACCAAAACCAGATAAATAAAATAAATAAATAAATGTACCTGGACAACTAACACAGATTGAACCTAACCCCAAAGTAAGCAAATTATATGCTTGTGTTATGGGTGTTAGTCAACGATACTAAGACATAGAAATACTTCTATAGATACCAGAATAAATTTAATAAACACCCAGACCCGAAATTGCAGACATCTAAATGTTTATCACACAAATGTCTGCACCCGTCGGGAATCGAGCCCGAGCCTCGCGGTAAGTCGATGTAGCAAAGCTAAATGAATGAATGTTTTTTTTTTAATAATTTCCACTGGTGTTTTACCTGCCCCTGCCACTTTAATT
>NJDD01001324.1:630001-647560 GCA_002245505.1 Calephelis nemesis
GAGAATAATATTGCACTGAACTAATAACAACCGACGTTGTAACTACCCAAGCTTTGTTGGGTTAGCTATTTCAAAGTTAGGTCTCGAGTGATAGTGACACATTTGTTAGCAAAAGTCCTTTATGGGATTAGCACGTTGCTTTATAAAATCAAATGTTACGCTTGCCAATCACATTTGCAACAGTGATGTTGGAGAGGCAATGGGATTCAAGAAAAGTATCGGTTTAAAAATGGTAAGGGCACGCTTGCAAGGTAAGGGCAAAAATAAAAATAAATATCCCAGGACAGGTCACACAAATTGAATCTAACCACAAAGTAAGCAAATTAAATGCTTGTGTTATGGGTGTTAGTCAACGATACAAATACATAGAAATACTTAAATAAATACCACAATAAATTTAATAAACAGCCAAAGAAAAGAAAAGTCTGTCTACGTTTATAGATGCTCTAAGGCACTAGGTTGCTGGTTGCAAAGGAATATTTTGGAACAACATTCCGTTTCCCTTTTGGTGTACGTTATTAGCAGACTGTGTTATTCACAGCTCGAAAGCTGCAATAACAATTTTACACAAGAATACTGATTCAGGCAAACAATTTCACTCAGACGCCAGCACCAGGAATGTTATGAAATTCCTTAACTGCAACCGAATCATTTCGTGTGAGTGCGGAGTTTTAGAGGAGTCACTCTTGGCTCAGGAATGTGACGACCCTATCTACCAGTAGCTTAATTCTGTAACATTTATACATATTATGCCCTAAAATCATTCAAAATAAGTTGAAAAATATTGTTCCATAACGTTAATTCTCGCCATTGTAGTCTCTCGTAGGTAACGATATCCGGGAAATCCTTTACGCAGGAAGCATAAGGCTAACCTAAGTAGGGTAAATTCAATCACTACAAGCAAAATATACTTTGTGTTATATTATACAAGGTTTCCTCGTACCAGTTAACGATATTTCAGCTAGGGACTCGGAACAAGTACTTAAAACATAAAAAATTATAAACAAAACTAAGTCAATTGAAATCAGGTAGTTATTGTCTCCAAAAAAGAAGGAGGTTCTCAATTCGACTGCATATGTTTTTTGTAGGTATGTTTGCTATACTTGTAGCTAGCCGAATTTGATAGTTGCTTTTTTGAAAGATAGGTAATGATTTCGTTTTATCATGATGTCACGTGTCATGATCTCACTAGTGGTAGACTAGTAGGGTACTGATGAAATTTTCGTGGTACCGTTCGCGTTTGCCGAAAAAAGGAATTATTAAATCAAGACGTGGTACATACTCAATGAAATAGTTGAAGACTGTTTTGGCAGTTTCACTACGCTCAATTACATTAAACACTAGCCGGCCCGGCGAACTTGGTATTTGATAGCGAACTTGATATTAACAAATAACAGCTTGTGTGGATTAAAACATTGTTCTTTCCATTTCCCTGCAGTTTTCCCGGTTTTTCTTATCATAAGAACCTTTTTTTGACAGTAACTAATACAACAAAAAAATAATTAGCAAAATTGGTCCCTCCCTTCAGATGTGATGGGATGGCACACGAAATAGGAATTCATTTTTAAATATATAGATAAACAGGACGGGGTCCAAACTCGATGTAATGACGTCAACTTTAGGTAATGCAGTGGTTATAAGGTGGGCCAGACCCCGGAGGAGTACATATATCACCTCTGTCTCTCTGTCTGACTGACTGCTGAAATAATAGTGCAATAGAAATTACTTCGTTTATTTGAATAGCTGACGACGACACCACCACGTCCCTACTCCAATTCACTCGATTATTTAATGTGTGTACACAAATCAGTGTTTCTTTGCATTCCCATTACATTCAATTTCTTTTTACAGCAAATCGTTGATATGATATTGTATATCATCGGCTAGGATATGGAACTCATTACCGATATCAATTCGTAGTGCTGAAAATATACTGTCATTTAAAAATAAATTAAAAGAGAACTATCTTGCAGAGTCCATGTAAATTCTAAACTTATTTTATATTAACTGCTGTTCATCTTGCATAAAATAAGTACACCACAACTAAATATTCAACTACTTAGCACATACATATTGTTCTATATTGTTGGTTGTCTGTTAGAAATCGCATTTTTGTTATAAAACCGCCTGTTGTACTCTAACTTTAATTTTAAGTTCTGATGAATATTTTTGTTGATGGTGTACAATAAAGAATATTTGTATTTGTATTTTTTTTGTCGAGATTCGTACGTAAAGATTCGTGTTAAGAGAAGAAGTACGTATTGGACGCGGAGTAGGCAGCAAAGTTTTGCAAATTGGTACAACCGTCTAACTTATATACCTCGCAATGAAATTAATACTCGTCACAGTCGTATTCCGGTGCAATTACTACTTAACAATGACTGCTATACTTTCGATGGCAATTTGATCAACTGGTATTTCTACAGAAAACAAAATCAAACTTAAACGAAACAAAAAACAAACGGGCATTCGATTACAATATGCAAATGTAAATACGTATGGACATTATCGCCTGAGTGATGGTATCGGCAATTCGCCGAGGAACTAAAGGTCTCGTCGTCTGTATTGGCCGACCGTTAGTTTGGGGCGAGCCGGACTGTCATGTATTTGTGTATAGTCTGTTGATGTGGAGGGCTGCAAGCCATTGTATACGTACAGCAAAATCTATACACGTTATTGAGATAAGTACACTGCTGATGTGGAAACATCGCTACTGTCAGTTAATAATCACTATATTCTTAAATCGAAACTGTTTATTCTGACTTCTCCAATCCTCAAAGCTCCAGTGACAATTTCATTAAAACTAAATCAACGTCTCTTCATATGGTTTCTGAAAATAATATCTGGGATATTTCGAATTTATTAATCGTTTCTAAAAAGCTACATGGTGCAGATATTCACGATATGGTTGACTGCACCAGACTTGCCTAACTTCATTATCGGAGTTCTAAAAACCGGCTAAAGATTCAATAAGCAAATCAGAGCCGGTGTTTCTCAGGGGTCAGTCCTTGCTGCAAGATTGTTTCTCGGACATATTAATGACTGAATAGCGCCTAACATCTTTAGCTATGCCGGTACCGGAGCTTAAGCTGACGAAACTCAGCATAGTAGAGAGAAAATTGTTGAGAGGTTTAATTCGTTTTAAAAACAAGCGTTGTGGAATTGTGGTTACGCGAATTTTGTACGTTCAATGTCTCTCAAACTCAAGCGTGTCTCCACGTAAAAGGGTGCTTTTAATTTATTTCCATCCTTTCGAGATGTACCACTAAATAATGCTGTTTTTCTGCTAATTTTAGGTATTGAGGTTTCGGCTAAACTCAATTTTGGAAACTTTCCCGAGTTCAAAGCTAAACAGCTGTAATGAAAAATATGGATATAGATATGTATATATTACATACTGTGTAGTGTATACATATCTATATCCATACTATGTAAGGATCAATATGACACGTATACGCGACAACAGTCGGGTAACTCCACAGAGAATTTATCACGGATATGCCAATTACAAATTGGCGCAAACTGGGAATAATGTCAGCCACACACAAAGTCGGGATCCAAATTTCAAGTTTACTTACATTTTACGCGAGAATAACAGGACCAATTTAGTTCAAGTATACATTATTTCAAGGGTGGGGGTTTCTCAATATCCTTAGTTATGCTTAATTCAAAAGCGGTCACGTAGCCGTAAAGCCGCATCCTTCATTGAAGACACAACGTCAGTTTTTTTTGTGTTAGAGATCAGCGAACAAGCACACGGCTCTCATGATGGTAAGAGAAAATACCGTGGCCTTAAAGCACCTTAGATGTTATAGGTGCCTGTCCTGTGGTCAGGTACAAGTCTACCCTACCCATAATGACCCATTCAAACTTGCTGGTGTTGTAAACAGTACTAGCTACCTGGCAGGAAAGCAATTGGTCTATCATACCTTTTTCATGTAATTCTGGTAAAAAAAAATATAATACTGAGGCAAGAGTCACACATCGCAGAATAATCTGCTTATGTACCATACACTCAAATGGCCGATGATCCCAAAGGAATTTAGTTATATTAAACGCTAAAGGCCTCGCCTCTTAGCCTTTTAATTTAATGCATCTTTAGTTAATTTTGTAAGCAAAAAATAATATAAACTATTTTGCAGTTATATACGATATCATTATTTATATACGATAAGAAACTTAAGATATCAAAGTTATAATACAAAGTCGACCGCAGGCGGGCGAGAGGTTTCCAAAGTTTTCCGTACGGAGCTTCACGTCCGGGGTTCACAAGTCCTTCTCAAGCTTAGCGCCTTTGCTTTACGCCGAAGAGAGTGAGTCCCGGACGCTCATCGTTCCGATGACGAGGTAGTCTCCAGTGTATATTATTATCTTCAACTTCAAAATGTACACCTTTTTCCTTATCATAATGAGTCTAATGCTAATAGGGGTTCGGATTAACAATGGATAAACGACATTGTGTGACAATATGTCAGCGAGAGACAAGGAAATATATACATTAACAATCGATACTGAGCAACCAGAACCACTCGGAACCTAGACTCTATCTTCCCGAAAGAGAACGATCAAAATCAGTTCGTTATGGAACGAACATACAATATCAAAGAAACTTACCACGGCCGATTAGATAGCCTCCTCCCCCTCCTTATTAACGTCTGTTAAAAAGGGGATCATCATTTTTCTATTCAAAACATGTCCCCTGAAAAGTGGGACTAGGGTGGTGTTTACCGACTGACGTAAAATCCGGTGATTGGTGGATTACGACCGACCGTCCGCAGCTAGTTCAGCATATTTACATGAGACATTTTCAAAGCCTTCTTTATATGCACATGACACTAAAACTACACATCTTCAATTTGACGCCCAAATTGTTACAAATTTACAAAAACCTACTTAAGGGCATTTACATTTGTCGAATTATTATTTTTTTATAGAAGAAAAGACAAACATGCAAGTGGTAATGTTTTTATAACACCGCCGCTTTTTTTAAACCCTGGACAAGTTACACAAACTGAAACTAACCCCAAAAAGGCAACATATATCCCAGTTTTATGGATATTAAACAACGACTCGAATGCATTGAATGCATACTTAAATAAAATAAATTTAATAAACACCCAGACCCAAAAATGCAGAATCTAAAAATTCATCACACAAATGCCTGCCTTTCTTCGACAATCTAATCCATACAGGGACACAGGCAACTAATATGTCTACAGAATCACATATTACGTGATATTTTATTTTAAATATCATGATGTACACCGTACGTCATATTTATTTGTAGTCGACGGCAACGTGTCCGCAGCGCGGCGCCACTGCTGCGGTCGGGACACTCCATGAATCTCTCTACTGATAATGCCAAAAGCAACTCTTATTTGATAATACAAATAATCCTTAACTATACAAATGTAGCGGTGTGTAAGCAACATTGTAAAATGATAAAATCATGATCGAAGTCAGTGTCGAAGTTTCACAGAAAATTAATTTAAGTTACGTTCACATTTTGCAAAAAAAAAGTGACGAGGAATGACGACGGCGACCGCGACGTGTAACGCACGTGAAGCAGGACAATCCCGAGCGTCTTACAATTATCATTTAATTATTTTATTACATTTGCCTTAAACTGCAATCCGAATAGTGAATACGTGCTCATGCTAAAAGTTAACAGTCCTTTTAATAAATAGACTAAAGTATAAGTAAAGGTAAAGCAATAAAGGCTTTAATAATAATTTGAACCATGGAGTACTTTAGTCCATGTTTAATAATAAGAAGGTACAAGTAACTACAATAACATTTATTAGCAGAATTTTCAAGCTAAGTATAGCTGAACCACATTGCAAATCTGAAACAGTATTGAAAGTACCCATAGAAGATCGAACCGGCACATTTGCACAAACGTGCACATCGACGAGGCTCCTAAGAGGCATACGCTATTGCAGTACAGCGGTCCGCGACAACAGCAACAAGGTAGTTTACATACTTTTTAAACTTTGTACTGTGGCTAAAGTGAATTTCTAGTTCCTTATGTGACACAACAACATTACTTATACGAGGCTAAAACTACCAAACTCAAGGGACGTTTGGGTGAAAAAAATACTTAATCACTCAGACAAAGGCATGAGCAACAAGTTGTTGAACGTACATTATTGTCAATAGTTCAATATATTTATTTTAACACATTATACTCATTTACAAAAATACACATAAATATGTAAAGTGATCCCCACGGCCTGACATGTAGGTAGAGTGCGGAGATGCGGCTCGCTAGCGGCACGTTAGTGAGTGAATGAAACAAGCGGTTAGTAAGCATACGTTTATTGCACATTTCATTAACATTACTATTTACAAACACATTAGTGTGCGGGACACGAATGTTGGAATTGGATTCTGGTGTTATTTAAAATATTTACAGTCGGGTTATTATAATGTGAACGACATTACTGCTACCACAAACAAGTGTCGTCTCATGAATACGAAGCTTGAATTTGACAAAATGTATGAAATGCGGAAGCTTGTGAAAATGTAACGATATTTTTGTCCTAATTACTTAAAAAAAAGGCTCCTCTTGTGCTAAGCGATTGGACCCGTTTTAGTTAAAAACTCACGCAAGTCAATCAAAATTGAGATGTTAGCTGAAGGCTCATTTGCCGCTGAGCGTAGCTAAAGCTTATCTTGTTGTACGACACTCTTCAAGAGGTACGCAGCCTGAGTTAACAAAGTTCAGAATCAGAACAAGACTTTATTTACTTTGACCATACAGATGATACTTGTGCGCGACGTAATTTTTATAGACCGGATCGGGATCGCGGCTACATACAGGTTTAAGACCCGTGCCTTTATTTTTGTTTAGTATTGTTATATGATAGTTGTATGTCGTCTATCATACTGAACATATTCTCACAAAACTGGTTTTAAATGGAACCACTTCCAACATCGGTCACCACAAGCCCAAAACCACACAATGTTAGTAGAAATCAAATACAACCACTAAATGTTAAAACCCACACACCGGATCTTCTGAAACTCACCACTGACAGAACTCTCCGAAGACTTCCTCTCACTCTCCGAGGACTGGCGATCATCTTCTGAAGATTTCCGAACCGACGCGCGAGTAGAATCTAACGGACTTGGACACGCACGAACCGAGTCATTCCCTGGAGACATTTGCTCTCGGACAGGGGACCCACGAGGTCCTGGAGATGCCGATATCTCTCGGACAGGACTAGTCACTTCGCGAAGAGACTCCCGAAGACTCGAGGAGGAACGAGTCGAGTCTGTAGCCTCCCGAAGGCCCGAAGACGCGCGAATCGTATCCGAAGTCTCTCGATAGGACAACGAATCTTCCCGAAGCGAGTCGTCGCGTTTGCAGTTCGCGCGGATGAAATCCCAGTCCTCTTTGAGCTTAAGCACTCGTTCCCTGACTTCAGGTGAGACAGTTTGTTTGGCAGCAATACATTCACGTTCTATATTGTTGTAGTTTTCAAGCACTTCGCGGATTTCTGTCTCCTTCTCGTTTACAATCTCCTGAAAATAAACCATTTTTTTTCAAACAAGACACAAAATTGTAATAGCAAAGGACAATCGTTTATCTCGATGAAGAAGTGGCTTGTGGGGTAGATGAATTTTTAAATGGCTCCCACAGAAAAAAGAGGCAGATCCTATAGATCAACCTCTAGACACCAGACGAACTTATCTACGTCATACTTACACAGCAGATGCAAAAGGCAGCACTGTAAGATATTGAGGTGATAAGTTGAGTGCTATCAGAGCCACTAGCGAACACCCGTGTTGGTCCGGGCTTCTTTGTAGAATAGACCATTTGCCTTCCTGTGCCAGGCAGCTCGTAAAAGGCGAGGATAGGCTTATCATCACTAACACCGTGACATCTGACTAGGTGGTAGAGTTTCGCAGCGACTCGCCCGGATTGGTCCACCGCCTTACCTATTCCTGCCGCCATAACGTCATGACGTGTTCCGGTTCGGAGGGTAAGGTAGCCGGTAAACTTACTGTTGCTCGAGGCCTAACGCGCTTACCTCAGGTTGGCAACGCACCATTACCATCTTTGGTGTCTCTAGGCGGCGTGAATTTCTTACCATCAGGAAATCCGTCTGCTTGTTTGCCTTCCCATAACATAAAAAAAAAGTGATTAGAATTATGATGATACTGAAAAGTGCAAGCACTATTCTTGACATTCCAAAGACGACAACGTGTTATCTAGTTATATATTTATTACCTACAACAGTTTAGTAGACATCGAAACGTGACGAACCATCGTCCACTGGTGGTAATCTGGTTATTTAATTTACTGGATACTCGTATTACGGTATTAGTTAAATTTGTCATTAGTTGACAGAAGAATGCTTTGCAGCAGCTCGCCCAAATTGGAACCACCGCCTTACCTATACTAGTCGTAATAATGCGAGTGCTTACTTACCATGCTACTTTATAGCTGTTTTATATGTTCAAGTTAGTAAGGTTTTCGTGATAATTGGCTGGAAGTGACAACTGTGACGGTAAAAATCCACCAAAACTATGTGTTCCAGTTAATGCAACATGTAGGGAGATGTAAGCAAACATATATCACTTTTCTGTGGTATGTAATAGTTAGTTCCGGAGTCTAAGTGGTTTTAACAAAAATAATTGATACATTCGAGAAAACACAATATCATATTCAAAATGTCGTTTATTCATTTGTTTACATATTTTTCTTTTAATGCGACATTTATAACAAAAAAGAACATCGAGAAAACATCCATAATTAATATACGAGTCCTGGAGGAAATATCGGGAAAGGGAATATCGTCCCGCCAGCCTGGATGTGCGTCCTGGGACCCGGGACACGTAACGATATCGTGCACGCTTCTGATATTAAACTTTTATTATGAATCTTAGCAAAATAATTTTGCTTAGCTTCTCATGTTTGAAATTTCCTTCCGTCCGTCGTTCATCATTATTACGAGTACAATAGTCGCAATTATATAGACGATTGTTTTTTTATTTTCTTTATACTGTTTTGTTCTATACGTGACTGACTGTCGATGGAGGCGTACTCTTCCAACTCCAAAAATCGTCTACGAGACTAGATTTTAATCCGAACACTTGTGCGCAAAACACATTTGCCTGTATTTCTGGGCTTGGGTGCTTATTTAATTACTACAGTACTTATATATTATGTATTTAGGATCCATAAACATTTTGCTTACAACTGAACTGAAGTTTCATCAGTTTGTGTGATTTGTCCGAGAGTCAATAATTGTCTCCGAGATTAAGAAACTAAATTGACAGATGTAAATTTCAAGTTTACAAATAATCGTACCTGATTTTTCTTTATAGTGTTGACCTATAACACCGTTTTTTTTTAATATAAGTTGATGTTAAAAAAATAAAAGCATTTTTACCCGACATGTTAAAAAGAAGGAAGTGATAATATGTTCGTTGTGTGACTCCAATTTTTCGTGTATGTTTTAAAAAAAAAAAAACGATTAAAAAAATCCTTGCCCTGGATCTGAGGATAGAATCCCATGGAAATCGAGGAAAATACCTTATTTTCTATGTAACTAGACGAGATACTATTGAAGTAGGTTTTAAATTTTTTTTAATTTTTAAGTTTGAAATTTTAAGGCATTACAAGGATAATTCAGAAATTAAGTATGTATTTAAAAATACACTTAACGTTTTTAAACATGATTTCGTGAATATATAGATAGTAACTATATAATATGTATATAGGTTAGCAGATACTTGCAGAATCTTGTTATAAAATCAAATGTGGGTATTTGATAGAGGTAAGTACTTGTGACATCGCACTTCCGTTTTATAAGCTTAACACACCGGGTTTAGTTTTTTAAACTAAATTTAAATAATTAAAGATGTAATATTATGTGTTAGCAAATGTGTGTGCGAGTGCGAGTGCGTGTGTATGTGCGTGTATGTTTGTGTATATTTATTATTATCCCCAGTCAAGGCTGTAAATTAATATTTATACTTTGGTTATTTTCAAAAGTAAATTAATTAAACTCATGCACGTACAAAACTGTGCTTTATTAAAAACAAAAAGACATAACATGTATTTCGACCGGTAATTATCTATTATCCGATCCGATACCTATTCCTGCCGCAATGATGGCGGTTTCAGGTAACGGACCGGCGCGGATAGTACTAGGGGAGCCCAAGAGGGGATTTTCGGAGTAAATCAGGCGCGTCAGATTAAGATATAGGAAATACCCTGTACCATTGTTAAACTCCTCCATTATGTATCAAATCTCTATATAGAGGCGCACATGTAGAGTTGTTTATCTATTTTTTTAACATGAAAATATACTCGAGCATGTCAGATTAAATAACGGCGGGCTTATTGCATGCCAATAAGTGCATATTTAAATTTTCTGATGACTTGAAGGGGACGTACAGGAGTAGGAAGGTCGGAAACTTTCAGAAACCAACTCTTTAATGTTGATTGTCCATTACGGTAAACTATCTGATTCACATGTTTCTGTCATCAGAGACTCATTAGGCATATATTTTAACAATATGTGATGAGCTTTCCTACGATAAAGTGACTGTAATTGTTATTTTAGGTTCTAGTAGCGCAACGCACCGCTAAAACGAAAAACCTCACATGACCTTTTTTATTCTCCACTATTTGATCGACAAAGTGCAATGGGTCCCCACGACGCTGGAGTTACTACACATTTAGCATCGCGGGCTCCTCTACTATAGGGTAGGCGGTAGATTTGTTCGATAGTTATTGGCCTAACACTCAACGGCCACAAGACAGCGACTCAACTATAACGCCAATGGTGTCTATAAGCCGCGGTTTTCTCTTACTACCACGAGAGATGTGTGCTTGTTCGCTAATTTATTACATAAAAAATACACCACGTACTTTCTGACTTGTGAATCGCAAGTTCGCAGAATACCCTACATTTCAAACTACATCAAAAGCAACAATAGATGTTACGGCGACAGGAAGAAGAGAGGCAGTGCTACTTATCCGAACGACAGTTGCAGGATCTTCCAACTGGTCTGACAGACAGCACCGGTTAGATACAAGGTGTAATAGTGTTATTACGGCACGTCACCAGGCGGCGATGAGGTTGTCACAATTCTAAGGCGGAATATAACAATTACCTCAAGTCGGTGCGGCCTCGCACTAGGAAGGGCCGGTGCAAGCGCCAGACGGGCGCGCACGTCCATGGCCCAGGCGAGTGCGTCCTGCAGACGGGCGTCACAACGGCCCAGGGCTGCAAGGCGGGCGCGCACGTACTCTCCGTGCGCAGACACCTGCCCTAGTGCCTGCACACATCACATATCATCCGATAAATTATACGACTCCATATACACTATAATTTATATATGTATGTATTGTGCCCATACTCCGTCTACTTTTAACACGTCTATTTAAATGCAAGCAATTAAAACTATTAAAAGCTTAGTAATGTAAAAATGCTAACAAACAAAAAAATATTTCTATTTTTTTTCTGAAAAATGTTTTTTATCTAACGGAACCAAACATACAAAAAAACGATGTACAAACAGAGATTCGTTAGTAAATATATATTATATTGTCTTTGGTACAAATAAAAAAAAGTGATTTAGGAAAAAAATCGTATAACGGTTAGGCGTTTGTTAAAATATTTCATAATAAATTAACTGTTTTTGAGTTTTTGTTACCCACCAATTTAATTTTAGTTATTGAATCAATAGTGATGTCCAGTTTAGTTTAGTCCAGTGATAACAAGTGTATTGTAAAGAGAACTCAGATCAGAAATATATAGTTTATAGATATTGATCAATCTTGTCATGGTATTTTACAAATTGCCTTATCATTAAATACATGACATTCAAAGAATGCGGAGTGATCTTCAACTGATTGCGAGGCGGAACAGCGGATATGACAAAAAGTGGGGTTGGCTTGCGTGCCGATTAATGTAATTGATATCCACAGACGCGCTCTGCAGTCTAGCGGTCCGGCGTCGGATTTGACTTCTTGAGGTCCCGGGTTCGATCACCGGGTTGGTTATTTTCAATTTTCTAATAAAGTTAACGTTGTCCGGGATCAGATATGTTCCCGGTTGGCGATAGGTTTGCCACCTTTCACATTGAGGTCTTCGTCGCTGAGACAGGCAGCGACGGTGTAGTGTAGTGTCCTATTAATTAGTGTTGCTTGGATTGGTAGGGAGGCTCGCGTTTGCCGCGGTTATTGGATCCGATAGGTCGTGACGGGGTCTCCAAAGTTTGGCGGGCGCGTTTACGGCCGATGTGCGCGGATGATACACGCGGGTGCTAACACAGCTGTTATTTCAAAGTAACGTTATTATGGGCAAATCTAGGTCGCGATATAGGTCCACGTTGTGTACGTACCTCGGAAAACCGGTGGCAGTACGAGGGCCAAACTGAAAGTTTTTAGAACGGGCAACTTAAAAGCATTATATTAAAAAAATAAGTTTAAATTTTGAAAATAGAACTCTTTACCAATAATATTGAGTATACATTTCATTCATTTGTCATTTGTTTTACGATTTGGCGGCAAATTGAAAATTGTCTGTGCACGTCAGAATGAATTTAAGCCGAGAAAATTTTCGTGCAATGATTTTTTATGACTTTCGATGTCATATAAGTCAACGAGAAAGTTATGATAGACTTCGATTGGCTTTTCACGATGAAGCCCCATCTCGTGCCACAGTTTGCAACTGGTTTAATGAATTCAAACGTGGTCGAACTAATCTCACCGACGATTTGCGTGAGGGACGGCCTTCTACAGCGACGACTGAAGACAATATCAGTGTTGTGCGGCGTATGATAGAGACTGACAAAAGAGTGACCTATCAGCAGATTCGGACAAGTCTAGGCATAGGTATGAGTCAAGTGCACAAAATCCTTCATGAACATTTAGCGGTCAGGAAGCTTTGTGCCCGCTGGATTCCGCATAATTTGACCGAGGCTCAAAAACTCCGCTGTGTTGATTGGTGCCGAGAAATGATCCAAAAATTTAACGGAGGTGACTCAAATGCTGTGTTCGACATACTAACGGGTGACGAAAGCTGGATTTACTGTTATGATCCGGAAACCAAAAAGACAGTCTGCTCAGTGGGTGTTTCCTTCCGAAGAGTTGCCAAATAAAGTGAAGAGAGGTCGAAGTGTTGGAAAAAAGATGGTGGCCTCGTTCTTCGGAAAGACAGGTCATTACGCGACAGTTGTCTTAGAGGATCAGAAAACGGTTTATGCAGAGTGGTACACTAACAACTGTTTGCCACTTGTCTTGGAAAAAGTTCGAGAGAAACGACCTCGCAGCAGGATCCTCCTTCATCACGACAATGCCTCGTCGCACACCGCCAGGCAAACGATCGACTATTTGGCGACCTCAGACGTGGAATTACTGGGTCACAGCCGTATAGCCCCGACCTCGCACCCTGCGATTTTTATTTATTCCCGAAAATAAAAGAAAAACTTCGAGGAAAACATTTTATGGACGCCGAAGAAGCAGTGGCTGCGTTTCAAAACGCCGTCGAAGAGTGAGTGGGCAAGGTGCTTTTCTCAATGGTTCCATCGAATGCAGCGATGTATTGATGTAAATGGACGCTATTTTGAAAAGTTATAATAAAACTAATAACTTGCTAGAATGCTTAGTTTTTGATTTTCTAAGAACTTTCAGTTTGACCCTCGTATGCATGAACCTATTTTGGACTAATTGTAGATATGAAATAGTAGATAAGGTACCCACCTTCCACCACCCACCCACGGGTACGTATGGGCGAAGGGTACACTTGGGTAAGTTAAGATTGGCCTGGCACACGTTTTATAAAGTTTGTTTCGAAATGACATTTTACTATTTTTATTGATTAGATTCTTCTACCTAACGGCTAAGTAGGTACGAACTTAGCTCTGTGATTGACACGTGATATGTGCAGTTTGAACGACATATGATTGTCTAGAATTATTCTATCGAACATGATCATTTTAGGGGATTATTCTATCGAACATTTTGATGTTACCCTGATTTCAATAGGGTCTCATCCGTTCGCATGACCTAGAACACCACTTCCTAACCCAGTCGTACAGGAGAGTGGCCCCGCCATGAAGGGTTCTGCCTATAAGCTGTCCGCTATGGCTGGTCGTATATAGAGCGGTATCGTCCGCGAAAAGGGCTACGTGGACGATACTTCGTTCGTGTACAGGCTGTATAGCAAAAGTGAGAGCACCGAGCCTTGCGGCACTTCAGCCTCTAGGGGCCTACTGCTAGATAAAGTACCTTTTAGACGAAATCTGAATTTGCGATTCGACAAGTAGTCACATATGTTGATTACTAGTCTGTCTGGCACGCCCATTTCGTAGAGCTTATAGATTAGGCCGTTGTTCCCCGTGTTGGTCCGGGCTCCTTTGCAGAATAGACGAGCTGCCTTTCTGCCAGGCAACTTGTAAAAGGCGAGCATAGGCTTACCGTCACTAGCATCGTGACATCTGACTAGGCGGTAGAGTTTTTCAGCGACTCTCTCAAGTTTGGTACCACCGCCTTACCTATTCCTGCCGCCATAACGTCATGGCGTGTTCCGGTTTGGAGGGTCAGGTAGCCGGTAAACTTACTTTTGCTCGAAGCCTAACATCCCAGCTTCAGGTTGGCAACGCACCATTTGGTGTCTCAGGGTGGCGTGAATTTCTTACCATCAGGTAATCCGTCTGCTTGTTTGCCTTCCAATATCATAAAAAAAGACCTTATCGAACGCCTTGGCCACGTTGAAGAATAGAGCTCCCGTGTATACGGGGCAACGTCTATTCAGGCCGTCTAGTATGTGCTCCGTGAGGCGGTGCACTTGATTAGTACATGAATGGGCTGCCCGGAAACCAAATTGCTCATCTATTAACAACTGTTTCTCGGCTACGACCTTCTTAAGGTGGGCGAGGATAAGACGCTTGTATATTTTGCCGAGTGAACAAATAAGACTGATCGGGCGGTAAGTTCGACGCCACTTCAGCGACCTATCTCACCCCCGTACGCCTTAGACCTTATTTTGCAATGTATCCAATTATACTTACTTACTTACTTATACTTACTTACGCAGTACTAATATGAAACGGTATGGTAACTACGTACAAACGTTCGAAACGCCACAATCACACCATGAACGAGGGCCCTTGAGCTCTTTTCGCGGACGTCTCCTCACGTTATTAATTGTTCTAGTGATCTTTTATTTTTAAAATTGCCACGAACGGAAGCGTCTTTAGCTAGGATTTACCGACGCCATGAAATTTCCAACTTATATTATTTTCAAACTAAGTAGGTTTTGTATTGAAAAAAGAAACATGTCAACCTTTGCAAAAAGGTTAACCATCGACTGCTCCCTTCATTCCTAAATTTTATATTAAAATACAAAATTTTTATTTTGTTCTGAACATAAAAAAACTAACGTCTAATTTTTTATGACAAAAGAGGCAGCAAACAAGCATGCGGCGCCCCTGATGGTGAGAGATAACCACAGCCTATAGACACCATAGATGTTGTAGGTGCGCTGTCTTGTGGCCGAGGTTTTAGTTCGATTGCACAACTCTTGTAAGTTTTTCTCCGTGTCGATCCGGGCTCCTTTGCAGAATAGACCATCGGCATCTTGCCAGGGAGCTCGCAACAAGCGAGCACCACAAAGAAGATTAAGAAAGTATTGTTGAATTTCATTAAATGCTTTCACTTCATAATGAATTAACTGAGGTTCGACAATGTGTTGCCAATAGTGTAAATGTATAGATGTAGGTATAATCCTGTCTGCCTTTGATTTACAGTTGGCGGCCGCCGGCTGCGGCGCGCGACGGTCGCACTTCTGGTTCAGGTCGTTAGTTCCGATCGGTTAGTTTGAACGTTCCAGGACCATGTCGGGTTTTACGTAACACGCAGACAACCGTGTGCAGCTTATCAGCACTCATTAATATTCTTTATGGGATTGGAAGGCAAACAAGCTGACGGATTTCCTAATGATAAGAAAGTCGCGCCGCCTAGAGACACCATAGGTGGTAATGGTGCGTCGCAAGCCTGAGGGCGGGATCTTTTAAACCAAAACAAGTCAACGGCAAGCACTGACGTTGTGCCGGCAGGAATAGGTAATACGGTGGTAGGCCAATCGGACTATTGAAAAAAAGCAAGTCCGATCGATTATCTTATTAAATTTGCTTAATTTATTTTCTTTTACATTCTGTTTAAACCCCTTTACGAGGGTGGATTGAAAAGTATTCTGTCTAAATGAGTTCAGTTTTTATTTTTCTACATAAATAATTATAAAAAAAAAATAATTGTAAAATATTTTAGCCTCCAATCAAAGGTTACTCGTTCATTGACAATCAACTAAGCTACCACACACAGGATGTGAAAGGCGCATTACCATATCACTACAAGTCAAAATGCTATGCCAGCAACGCATGAATAACGTCAGTAGACCTTCTTGAAAGGTGCAACCGGGAATTAAAAAGCGCGCTAAGCGCAGCTTATTGTAAAATTACGAAAAAAAACCAACAACTTCACGCTACGCTAACTGCAACACTAAGTATTTTTACAGAATACTTTAAATTAACTTTTTATATAAAGACAATTTAAAATATGGCTGGTATTAAGGGGTAATCCCTGAATTTACGAAGACACTAGTGTAACCCGTAATATTAACTAGCGGTCGGGTAAAAGACAGCTATTAATAAACAGAAGTCGACGTACCTGCTGCAGTTCATCTCTCAGCTCCATCAACTGTGCCTCTTCAGCTTCTTTCGCCGCCGCTGACAGCTCCTCTTCACGAGCCTGCATAAAAGGAAACATTTATGTCTGAAAATATCTAGTTACGTTATCAAGTTAAATATTATTAGTTTCCGAAATATGCCTCCTGCTATAGCTCTGTAACTGGGTAAATAAAAACAACTACATTTTACAGTATTTATTTTATGATTTTTGCAGAAGTACTTTCGAATGAACTTTACACTAGAACAATGTTTCTTTGGTAAATTAATATACGGTTTTTGCTATAGTCGGTTAACATTCGTGGTGTCCACCTTACCTACTGAAACCACACTGTGTTCATCAGGTAAATGGATTTAATTCTACTAAATAATATCTTTGGGATCTCAGATTTTAGTTATTCGCCTGTCTTCCTATACAAGTATTTCAAGTCGTCGTACAAGTTAACACTTGTACTTATCCACAATATACTTTATTAAAAACTTTTTGTTACTTTCTAGCCAACCGGTTTTACCTTTTACAGTACAAGTGTTAACTACAAAAAAACCTGTGTATAAATAAGTAAATAAATTTAAGTAAGAAATACACGCCGTCTAGCACCAAAGTTGGTAAAATGCAAACTTAGGGACGATATATATACCTTCTTGGATGAGTAATATTACCGGTCACTCTACTTTCTGGATCGAGACATATTATTAGTGCTCGCTCTGCAGTCATGACGACAGGTATACCAAACATTTGACAAAATTAAACAAATGAATGTTACAAATTCCACTACGTACGTCCCATTGTTAATTAGGGTCATCAATCCTCGCTTTACAGAGTAACTTTATTATTAAAGGGTACGGCTG
>NJDD01001324.1:647573-658734 GCA_002245505.1 Calephelis nemesis
CCCCCCCCCCCCCGCCAGAACAAATTGGAACAACAGGACTCACACATACATTTTACAGTAATACTTAGGTAAATTCATTTTATATCTGTTTTATTAAACTTACCATACGTGTCTATCGATACCTACATCTGCCTATTCAACTTTTTTTATGATATTGGAAGACAAAGAAGCAGACAAATTTCCTGATGGTAAGAAATTCACGCCGCCTAGAGACACCAAAGGTGGTAATGGTGCGTTGCCAACCTGAGGCCGGGATGTTAGGCCTCGAGCAAAAGTAAGTTTACCGGCTACCTTATCCTCCGAATCGAAACACGTCGAGACGTTGTGGCGGCAGGAATAAGTAAGGCGGTGGTACCAATCCGGGTAAGTCGCTGCGAAACTCTACCACCTAGTCAGATGTCACGGTGTTAGTGACGGTAAGCCTATGCTCGCCTTTTACGAGCTGCCTGGCAGGAAGGCAAATGGTCTATTCTGCAAAGGAGCCCGGACCAACATTTACCCGGATAAGTACTACAAAATAAACTTTTTCTGTCACTAGAACCTAGGTTTGCTGTTTAAAGGTAAGGTATCCCAGTACACACTCATTTTAATTAAGCACGAATAAGCAGCCATGTCTACTGGGGGTAAAAGACAGCTGTCGCCAGTTCCTTGGGTAAAGTGTGCAAGACTACCTGCTACCAGAACACAGCAATAGTGAATATTGTCGCAATGGTGACAGGAAACTTACGAAAGAGGTTTAATAAGTCCTTTCGCTAGCTGTACGTGTCACAAAGTCCACAGGTGGTGTGGTATTGTTAAAAAAACAATAAATTTATTGATAAATGTTTACGTAAGCATGGGGGGAGGGGGTTAGAGCTTTGCTTACTTTTGCTGACAAGGGGAATGGAGGGGTAAATAATAGTAATAAATCTGCTTACGTAATACTTGATCGGCCCCTAAGTAAATATTTGTGGGTCATAAGTTTTGCAGTTTTTAAATAAAAGAGATCTAGGTATAAGTGTTTCAACCTCAGATCAAAAGAAATAGGAAGGCATGGCAAAATTTTCAGTCAGCTTCCGAAACGCTTATCAATATGTATTTACAGTTAATTCTACATAACAGCTGTTTAACATGAGTCCTGTTTAGTATTCCGGTTAAAACCGGTTCGGTTCGGTCTGGTTTAAAAGTATTAACCAAAACCGTGTTCAACAGCTGTCATGAAGAGGTAAATTGTAAATTTAAATTGACTGGCGTTTCGGAAACATTTTTCGAAATATTTTTTTTATGTGAGAGGTCAGCGAATAAGCGTACGGCTCTCTTGACGGTAAGACACAATAAATGGTGCCAGTGTCCTGTGGAGGGGTGTTGGGTCTATTGAGCAGATTACCCTCTGAACTTTGTTTGAGTCCGAGTCATTATGGCGGCAGAATTAGGCAAGGCGGTGGAGTCATAACCTGGCAAGTTGCTTCACAGCACTCTATCACTAGTGGTGGACCACACGCTAGAGACAGAGACCTTCACTAACTTCGCTCGCTCGATGAAAAACAATTACACTAGTGTTTAATAACAAAAATCAAAATAAAACACATAACTACCTTTGCAAGCGCAGGGATAATATACGACGTTCACACTTGAACTAATGACCTACCGCTTACTTCTCACCTTAACTTTTTTATTTACACTTAAAACACTTATACAAATACTGGCCGCACAGTTTTGGGACACTCAGAAAATATTTCTTTTTGTCATAGAGCTAGAAAGTCAACAGACGATTTCCTCGGTCCTAGGATACATCCCATGTCCAAAATATCCTTTTTCCACTAAATAAATTCACGAAAAAACACACATACACAACGACACTGCGTCTATTAATCCCGGAACATAAAGACGAAAACGCGCAGACTAACACGAACCAATACTTCGTACGTTTTATAAATTTAGCAGTGCATTGAAAAAAGGACTCTATTGGAAAGCGACAGCGTTGACACTATAACAAATGAAGAGAGCACATGAAGCTGTTCAATATTGGAGTATAAACAAGAGATGGGACAGAAATATTCTTGGATACGCAAATAGCACGATCCGTTTGGTAAGATTTAATAAGGTGATACAGAAGTGTCGCGTTATATGCTAGCTGGACGCTTGACTTCTCTCACCTACAACATATTACTTAATCATTTATATCATTTAATGGTTTCATTGCATAACAATTCTAAGATAAAAAGCGATCTATTAAATATGTAAAATTAAGGGCAGTAAAACTGCAAAAATCGACTGCAACCATTTCATGAGGTAGCACGTCGCGACTTGATCATTTTCATTTTACGAAAGTTAGCTAATGATTTCGAGATGGTGCCACATTCATTTTATCAACAATTCACAAGTTGTTACTACTCCAGCAGTCGGAATAAGATAAAATGAATATAGGACATCCAGGTTTATGGCCTATCTTTCAAAAAAGAACCATAAAAATCTGTTCTTTATAAACTAAGTAATCGCGTAAAAGTAACAAACATACTAAATCCATAAGTAAGTAAGAACATAACAGTCGAAATCAAACCCCTCCTTTTTCGAGTCGATTAAAAATAGTAGAAGATCCAGAACATTAACCTTTACTGAGCTGACAATGGAATAAAACATATTTTACCATAAATTTACGTTAAAGGCAGGACAAAATTTTCTTATCATCTTCGTATTGCAAAATTTAATGAAAATCATTTTTCAAAAATAATTAAAAATATTGTGTCCAGGGTTTATTAGATAACCCATTTTTAATTTATTTTCTAATACTTCATTTCTTATAAAAGATGTTTCATCCTATTATTAGCTCCGAAATCTATATTAGACCATAATGGCTGCTAATTATAGAACGTAAGCGCAAGCTACTTCTGTGTACAAACTTGTATTGTTTTACTAAAGCCAACATAATTCTGGAAGTGCGTTGCCCTAACGCACTTCCAGAATTATGTTGGCTTATGTTAATCGTAATTTTTACTAACCTACTCCGATAAAAGAGGAGGTTATACATTTTTCTTTTTTATAATGTTTGGCCAATAACGAACCGATATTGATATTTTTGGTAAAGGTATTTTATTATTGATATGTTTAGTCATGGTTCTGAAGTGGTCCCATATAAATTTTATCATGACCCGAATCGAAATTTTTGAATTAATATACATGACATAAAATTTCGTGTATCTTGACATGTCAGACTTGTGCACCGCATTTAGCCATTATATTTAACTGCAGATATTTCCTGATCTAATGAAACAAAGCAAGGCAATGCCTTTAATTAAATCGGGTAACACTTCTGAGACCTTACGAATTTTCGAGCTGTTTCTGTTCTGCCTACTACTCAGTAAAATATTTGAAAAATCAATACTCAATAATCAGATGTTAAATCGATTTAATGAAAACAAATTGTTACATAATAAACAGTTTGGTTTTACCAAAGGTTGCTGAACCGTTGGAGTTATTAAAAAATGTATTTGTAGGATGAGAGAGCTTGCATGATGCATTAGGTATATTTTGTGATCTCTCTAAGGCTTTCGACTGTGTTCATCATGATACTTTGATCAGTTTCAAAATAATACTATAGACTACCGATTTAAGGTTAGCTAACTATAACCTTCTATACGCTAACCAAATGTATCTTAAAATAATGCATTATTTGCGATGCTCTTTTTATAAACATGATATTAGTTTACATAAATAAACACGTTATAAATCACAAGTATTTTATTTTAAACAAAATTATTGTCTTTTACGTCATCATTTAAATCAGTATCTTAGGAGATATCACAGTTTTAAAATAATACTATATACTACCGAACGCGCGCGCGGCCCACACTCGTGGTCGACCTTTTACGGAATGGTTCAGTAGTCAACTTTTTAAATTAATTGTTTCCAGAGTATCATCGTACAATACTTCTAAGATGAATAGGTTTTGTTTCAGTTTAATTATTTTTGTTACATTTCTTATTTTAATAGAGAGATTATTTGATTTTGTAGTATAGTAGTTGATAGACGATATCTTACTGTATAGTAATCAATTTTTGACTAATTAGTTCAATCATACCACTTGACACCATCGAAACGACACCACCGGTGATGTCACATGGAATCTCTAATACATATGATACCATCGACTATTAGTGATGTTACATAGTTGTTTAGTTGTTGATATGAAAACTCCAATTAAGTTCGAGCAGTAAATTATCTATCATTCAAATGGTCATCTAAATTGTGCAATTTGCATTATTATTGTCTTTCCGTCCTAATACTAATACTGAAGACATAAAATTCATAACACAAACAAACGCATTAATTTTACCGTCACAAGGGATAATTAATCGATATTATGTTTAAAATGCAGAATACTCAAAAGTACTTTGTACAAGATAGGATGTTACACCAGACATTTTCATATGTCCGTGAAAACGCAAACGGAACAAAATAATGAAGGATAATTGTACCTAAACGGACCATTTTTAATGATGCACAGATTATATTAAATGCAGCAAAAATGTTGGATGAAAGATTTTTTACCGGAAAAGAAAAAAAATTAAAGTTCATTAAGGCTTATTACAAGCACGTAACAACAATTGTTGCATACTGGGACACTAGTTTGTTGCACTGTAATTTCCGGTCCTTTCTTTAATACATTAAAATGTAATCACTTAAATAAAAAACAATATGTCATAAACTCTCTTATTAATTATTTTTTAACAATAGATAACTTAAAATAATGAACTGGGAGATGTCTGTCAAAAAAGAGTTTCTAGACATTAGGTGGTGTTATATGGACTAGATTCCATATGACACCACCGGTGGTGTCGTTTTGGCAGTATTATGTGGAAGAAATAAAATAGTTTTCCAATTATTTACATTCTTGCATAAACAATAATTTATTACATAGTTATAAATAAAAAAATGCCGAGAAAAAGATCTCAATTTTTTTAGCAGTCTGCCAATGCAAAACGACTGCGACTTCTGCGTTGAAGACAGAGGATGGAAATGAGATTGACGTTGAGTCGTAACATAATGAAAGAAATTGCGATCTCCTGAAACTATCTTATGAACTTTAATTCTGATCTTCCCCACACTGAGAGTGATCGCTAATGGCATTCAATTCCTTTAATTTTTGATTGAATTTTTTTGATTGAATTGAATGATTTTTCGCCAACATCCATTGATCAAAATTTATTACTAGAATTTCTAAATGCGTGTTTCTAAAAAAGTGTTTTCACGTGCAGGTAGGCAGAGGCACGAACTGGGCAACCACGACTAACCGAAAACACTAAGTCCCATAATGTAATACGTGGCAAGCATATATTCAACCGGGCACATACCCAATCCCGGGCAAGTGACAACGTTATTTTTTTTAAATATGTACTTGGGGTAAAATTAGAAAAGAAAAAGTGCATGTTCAGTTTTCACGCCAAAATTTCAGAACTGATTTTAATATTAAATTTTGATTTTTGATTTTCATTTTAAAATTTCAACGCATAGCGTTGGAGAGCTAAAAATTAAATAGACTAGGCGGGCGAAGCCGCGGGTACCAGCCAGTTATAGATATCACGGTTGCCGAGGGGTTTGTTTCGCCGTTTCTTCTCCTGACTGGCTAGATTTTGAAAAGTGCTAGGAGAAGGCAGATTGGTTATAGTCCTGATTGAAGGGGAGTTTATTGTTTTTTCTATGATAGTGGAAGGCAAACAAGCAGGCGGATGTCTTAATGGTAAGCAATTCTCAAAGCCTAAAGTCACCAAAGACGGCAGAATAAAATAGAAAATATTTTTAGTTACGTTACAGGAGGCACTTGTGTCGATTATACTAAAAAAGAAGTAGTTTTCGGATCGGAAAGCGGAACACATACAGAGAATATCCAGCAAGAAACTCAGCGGGCTTGTCTTTTTACCTTATTCTATACAAATTTAATTTGTAAAACATCATACATTATTATTAATAAGAGATTGGTCTGATACCCCAGTAAAAAAGTTAAATGAAACCATGATCTGACCGGTTTTGGCGCAATGAGTAAAAATGTGTTCATTAATACTTAAATAATGATATTATAAAAGAAAATTTGATTTAAATTAAGGGGAAAGGAATGAAAAATATAAAAAAAGGTTTGAAAAATGCCTTTTTTTAAAATAACTTAATAACGGTAGGAAATAGAAAAAAAGTTTAAAGTTATAGTTGTAGAGAAAAAAAATCTACACAAAAAGTTCATCGTCATTTTTTTGTTATTTGCTTTAGTTTAGCTGCAAAAAATAAAAATTAAATTTGCTGTGTAATTGTTCTCCCAGTTGCCGTCGTGCTAGAATCACGGTGTTGATGTTGTCGGATAGAAGACCGTCTCAAACCATCCAAAAAATTCGAAACCTTGGAAATGTAAACCTGGTAAAAAGTCGGTCGACGGCCTGTCAAAACGGTGACACCTAGCGGGACCGTTTTGTCGCCATTTTTGCTCTTAAAAGTGGCAATTGCCAAAACTTGTACGAAGAAATCCAAAATGGTGAAAACAAGATGGCCGCCATACAAAATTGCTTTGCCTATTGCGTCCGAACCGTTAGAGTAAGAAAGTTGCTTCCTTGAAAGTTATTCATCAGTTATACAAAATTTCTTTGAATTTTGGAAAAAAAAATCCAAAATGGCGGAAAAAAGATGGCAAATGGATGATGGCCATACAAATTTGAAAAGGCTGTAGATTTTAAACGGTTCGAGATGCAGATTTGCTTCGATATAGAATATTGCTCGGTGTTGCCAGGGCTTTTCGGAATTTTTTAATTTTTTCAAGAAGGCGGCTATTTTTTTTTTATTTTTAAAAATTTTTGAAAGTTTAGGATCGGTAATCGGGGACGGGGATTTCGATTTTTTTTATTAATTTTCAAATCCAAGATGGCGACCGGAAGTTATAATTGAAAAACTACTTCGGTTGTAGCGTAACAATTTTTTTGGCAGCCATTTTGAAATCCAGGATGGCTACGGGAAGTTATTATTGAAAAACCTGTATGTAATACTTAGAGTAAATCTTTGTGAACTCTTAGATAAAGCTTAATTAAAAAGTAATAACTATGAAATTTCGCTCAGTTACCAGTACCTGGTAAAAAAATTACCAGAAGCCAGCTTTAACGAAAAAGCCGAACCATTCCATCTCGAAACGTTTAAAATCTACAGCCTTTTCAAAATTGTATGACGGCCATCTATTTTCCACCATTTTGGATTTTTTCATACAAGTTTTGGCAATTGCTACTTTAAAGAGGAAAAATGGCGACAAAACGGCCCCGCTAGGTGTCACCGTTTTGACAGGCCGTCGATCGACTTTTTACCAGGTCTACATTTCCAAGGTTTCAAATTTTTTTGAATGGTTTGAGACCATCTTCTATCCGACGACATCAATACCGTGATTCTAGCACATCGGCAACTGGGAGAACAATTACAAAGCAAATTATTTTTTATTTTTTGCAGCTAAACTAAAGCAGATAACAAAAAAATTATGAGGAACTTTTTTGTGTAGAACTTTTTTGTCTACAACTTTTACTTGAAACTTTTTTCTCTATTTCCTGCCGTTATTAAGTTATTTATTTTATTTTATTTTTCAACCCTTTTTTATTTTTTTCATCCCTTTCCCCTTAATTTAAATCAAAATTTCTTTCATAATATCGTTATTTAAGTATTAATGAACACATTTTTACTCATTGCGCCAAAACTGGTCAGATCATGGTTTCATTTAACTTTTTATTGGGCTATGAGGAGCAATGAATCCCAAGCACTCTTAACTGATAGATATTCAGCAAAGGTATAGTAACCTTTTTTTTAAACAATTTCACTTTGACACATTTTTCAAATTTTTTTAACGTTAAATTAATAATTTAAAATAAATAATTTTAAATTAAGAAAGATAAAGATGCGTTGCCACGTTGCGTTGACTACCTTACCCTCCGAACCGGAACAAAGGCAACGGTACGGTCAAAGGCAAGTAATGACGTTATGGCGGCAGGAATAGGTAAGGCAGTGGTACCAATCCGAGCGAGTCGCAGAGAAACTCTACCGCCTTGATTCTCGCCTTTTACGAGCTGCCTGGTAAGAATGCAGATAGTACATTTTGCAAAGGAGCCCGGATCAATCCAGGTCAAACTGGGGGGACTTCTCCTATCTAGCTATTTTTGAATACGGTAGTAGTCGTGGTTGGGAGTTTGTTGTTTCGTTTCTTCTTCTGTCTGGCTAGGTTCGGAAACGATGGTAGCAAAAGGCAGATAGGTCAAGATCCTGGTTGCCGGGAAGTTTGTTGTTTTTTTTTCTTCTTCTGTCTGGCTAGGTTCAGAAATGGTTGTAGCACAAGGCCGATAGGCCAAGGTCTTGGTTGCCGGGAAATTTAGTGTGTCATTTTTTTTCCTGTTTTGCTAAGTTTGGAAACGGTAGTTTATGGTAGATAGGGTTAAATTTATAACATTTTTATAATACCGGTAATAATTAATTAATTCGACAAAAACTTTGGTAATAAAAAGGTAAAATATATTATGCGATTAAATAATAGCTTTTTAAAAGTACCTTCACCAACCATATCCCCGAAGCGATAGGTTTTTGTAATTGCTATAATACTTGGACACCAAAATATAAATACCTACCTAAAAATATAAATCTGTGGAACAGCGAATTTAAAGATACGAGTATTTAAAAAAATAAGCGAAGTTTGACTAAAAATCGGATGCAGATTTCAAGCATTTTTAATTCTTTTGTCTGTCTATATCCCGACCGCGATTTACGCCGAATCTACTAAATCGATCCTAACGAAATTTGGCAGATAGGTACCACATGTTCCGAGGAATATTTTAGGCTTTTAGGCTACTTTTTACCCGCTTACTAAAACATTTCCGTGGGAGAGGAGGTGGAGGTGTGTTTGGTGTATTCCGCATTTTCGAAGGCAAAAATTACAAATTTTGTGTACAAGCTCTTTGTAGCCAATGAACAATAAGTGTATATATTTTTTTGACATCTGCTCTCATCTCCTTAAATATGGGGTTAAATTTTGTATTAGACTTTCCACAGTATTCAAGATAGAAAGCCAAAAATTACTATGCAGACTATTTGTTACTTGAGAAAAATACGTTTATTAACTGAAAATCTGTCTCAAACCCCATAAAAGAAGGGGTAACAGTTTATACAGGATTTTAGCCAGTATGTTTTAGAGTTGTTAAAAGTCAGTCTTTTTCGTACTACGTCTTATTAGAAATAAAATCAACATTTGAAAAAAAATCAACATCTAAAGATCGGAGTCATCCGATATGTAGCACAACTAGGTTTTAAAACTTAAATTAATTTCTAAATTCACCTAAGCTGTTAGGTGCACCTGCACAAAAACTTCAATTTAAATTTATTATGTAAATACGAAATTTAAATGCCCCGAAATTATGTAGTAAGACAAGACTGCGTGTCACACTACTCGAATGGGACATAATTAGCGCCACCATCTTCACAGGTGTAGAAAATAGTAAAACGCACATTCTCACAGATCTTCCGTTCCGATTCAGATGGCTACAGTTTCCGATTAAGCTTAGTCTCGCTTTGTCCAATAACAAATCGCAAGACAATCATTAATGATAGCCGGCATGAACTTAGAAAAACCTTGCTTCTTCCATGGTCAGTTGTACCTATGTAACCTGTTCAATGCCCAGAAACTTTACATTCTATCCCCAAATGAAAGATATAAAATATCTTCTACAAGTAGTGTACAAAAACAGTGATATGTTGCGACAGTTTGTAGCAAGATATATAGATAAACGTAGAAGACCGTGTTACACCGAATCCAACGCGAGCGAAGCCGTGGGTAAAATCTAGTTCCTAAATATTTTTTAACATCAGATCGCGGTTACGGTCTACGTTCGTGAGCGCATATTTGTAAGCTATCCTATCACATAAGAAGCGCAATGTGAGGTCGGTTGTAAGGCTAGAGTTACCTTGACGAGACTGAGTCGAATGGCGAGGCTGGTGCGGTCGGAGGGGTTGGCGCTCGTCGTCAGCAGCAGCTCGCGCACCGCCGCCAGCGCCCCGCTCGCTCCTCCACACCCACTACCGCGCCTGCGCCGCGACAGGACGTACAATTTAGTAAAATGTTAATATTTAGTTGTCACCTTTTAGGACAGCCAGGACGGCTCTCCCGCTGTAAGAAGACGCAACACCGTTGTCAGGTGTATATATTATATGACTTATGTTTTTGGAATTGATATTAAATTTATTCTCGTCTAAATGCGAAAGTTGAGGCGAAACAAATTTTAATGTAGTTTAGCCTAGAAATAGGCGAGACATGAATAATAACCCTTTAATACGATATCTCTAAGAGATTCCGGAAAAAGGACGACCCCATCGCTCACTGCCGTTGATCCAGTAATTTAGGTTACTTGATAATTTCACTAATGAGTCAGATATTACTAGTTGGTAATGCTGTAGAGCAGCTCCACCGAATTGATACTACGGCCTTACCTACTTCTATCGCTACAATGTCAGTGCCCTTCCTTGTGGAGTTCCACACTAGAACGTTATGTAGCCGGTAGAATGTCAAACGTGGTCAAAGATTCCAATTATAATTTAGTGACACCACACTAGTAATATCAGATATGGATACAGGTATTTGTTGCCATAGTTTATGCTTGTTCTATAAAAATTAGTTTAAATTTAATTACTATCGTGCATAAACCTTAGATCAGCAACGTAAGCTTAACATTTTTGACACATCACTCATGTGAATGACACATCTAAAGGCAAGGACTATTTTTTAACATCGGGAAGTTCGTCAGTTCGATCGCTGGCCAATACCACAAAATGTGACGTAATACGATGCACTGTATTACCAAATCCGATTTTCAAAATGCAGGACCTGCATGCTTTCGTTGTATTGGTGATCCAACTTGTAAACTAAAGAGATATTACAAGTTAATTTATAATGTTAATAGATTACAAGTGTGGACACTAACTGAAATTTATTATATGGCAAAATTTTGTGAAATTTTTGTCTACTGAATAGGGGTCGACTATCAAATACATCCAAGAAAATGACCGGTGTTTCGTGAGAATCCTACTATATAAGTTCAGTACACTCACCCGGCGGGCGAGGTGTCGGCGTGCGGCTGCGGCGTGAAAGTGGTGAGACGGGCGGCGGCGGCGGCGGCGCGGTCGGCGAGCG
>NJDD01001324.1:662050-678796 GCA_002245505.1 Calephelis nemesis
CACACGCCGCCCGCGCCGACCGCAGCCGCCGCACCGCCTCCGTCTCACCCTCCGCGCTCTCCTGCACATTTAAACATGACGTTATGAAACAAAGGTACATTACAAATAACATTTAGAAGACAGACCCACGTTTGTAATGGTATTTGTAATATTTTTTTACAATAGCTTGTGATGTAGTTTATCGTATTTTAAATGTGAGATGTATTATAAACATTTGCTATGTAACATTTACAATGATTTATTTAAACAAAAACAAGTTCGCTGTGTTCTTTTCAATATATCTTCTAAGTTCGAGGCCGCGTTTTCAATCCGGTGGTAGTTTTATTCGTTCCAATTATTTTATTAAGATAATATTTTATTGCTCCATATTAAACTTAGTTATACGCCCCGTCCCGATTCCCTCACGAGTAAACATTTGTTTTATAATAATATATTAAACGTATATATTAAACATACGTTTAATAACAGAGATAATATAGATTTAGTATTGCAAATACTTTTTTCAAATGAGTCCAGCAGCTTCGGAGCCAAATGTGTAAACCAACAAAATTTGTACCCTTAATAACACAATATGTTATCCAAATTTTTCATGGTGTTGGTCCAAGTCCCCTGGCTAGACGACCATCATCCATCTGCGTCTGCTAGACACCTCGTAAGAAGCGACCATAGGTCAAATACATTATTTGCTACCAAGATCATTGGTGGCAGAGTGCAGTGCAAAAACTTTAACGGATAGGAATGTGGCGAATCTATATAAATATTTATTATATTATATTTATTTTTCTATCATATGTATATTTCACACATATAAATACACACATACATACTTACATATTACATTTGTACTTATACCTTATATACAATATATACTAGTTAAAACAAGATTACTTTGTACAATATTTAACTACAACATTATCAAGTTTAACGCGCGCTGGAATGTAAGGTACTTAGCCCGGCGAGTCACCAGGCAGCGTCTCCGATGTCTCACTATCGCCAGTCTCGATCGAACGTAACGCGAGGCAACCGTGTCGCTCATTTGTACACCAGTTACTAGTACGTAATCGTGCGACCAATTTATTAATGTTTACAAAGTAAGGATAGTGGTTTTTAGTTTTGCTTTTCCCGAATCGACCCACAGGAATCCACCGCCTTACCATTTCCTCGCGCTATAATGACCTGTATGTTGCAGTACGGAAGATAAGATCCCCGGTCACAGCACGCGACGCACCTGTAATGACTATGGTCTCAAGGTCGTCTTTAGCACCAAGTAAGAAGTGTGCTTCTGCGGTACCTTATCACACAAAAAAATTAGAGTACGGGAGTGCTCACGCTTACACATAAAATGAACAAAACTTAACTCACCATTTTTTTATTATCTTTTTTAGACACTGAAGACTCGTAGGCCTCTTTCAGCTTGTTAAACGAGGTCACGACATCCAAGGCCGAACGTTCCGGATATGCAACTCTTTGTATTTTCAATTCTCGACATAGCTCTTGTATCTTCTCTACGTCATCTTCCCTGTCTAGTAATTCTTCTTTCAATTCTTCTGCGTCCGTTTTGATTTTCCCTTCAAAATCCTTGGCCCATTTCTTTAAGCTTTCTATCATTGAGTTCAGTTCTTTGATGTCGTCTTCCGCTTTGATGGCGGAATTTCTCTTATCGTCGACTTCCGCCATCACCATACTCCATTTAGCTCGCAATCTTTCTTGATAATGGGTGTGAATGTATTCAGCAAGTTGTGGATTTTCTTTATGTTTGTCGTAAACTAGGGAGTCTCCGCGGGAGATTAACGCGGCCGCATCGGGGGCGGCGGAGCTTAATTGGTTCTTTAAGATCTACGATTAAACATTTCAGTTAGTAGTGGAAAACTGTTAATATACACTAACACTATGCAAAGAACCAGACATTTTAGGGTTTTGCGTTTGAAAATACATTAAAGATCTTAAACTTTAAATTAAATTAAAAACCAGTCTGTACGGCCACTTAGCAGATAATAATCAAGAATTTTCCGAAGCGCGATCCTAATCGTTAACGTTTGTCATTGCTTTGATTTTATTTTAAAGATAATAGGCAAACTTATAGCTACACATAGTTGGCAACAAGTTTTCACATATTTAGTACTGCAATAGTAAATAAACTTGCACAATAGGCCTGACGCCCCGGCAACAGGACAGCGACGTACCTTTTACGTCTATGGTGACTACAGTTACATACACGGTTATTTCCTATTATCAAGAGAGTCGTGTGCTTGTTTAAAAAAAACTTACCTCAAGTCTCTTAGCAGGATCACGTTCACTAGGTACAGCAGCAACTGTTAAAAGTACCTAAAGAAATGAAAAGAAGTTAACAACAGCAACATGCCAAATTAAGAATGTAAGGCAATAGGAATTTCTAAATATAGTAACACTAATGACTATTTAACTGATAACTATTCATATAACTGGTAATACTGACAGCTACCAGAATAAAATATCGTCATGATCGGTTCAGGTGATCAATCGTAATTTAAAAAAAAATTACATATATACAATGTGTAAGCTACTTTTAACTTCTTTATAATATATTATTAGTACATATTATATACAAGAACCACTAGTCGGATTATGATGAAATTGATATGGGACAACCTTGGAATCATGACGTTTTATAAAAAATAATCATCAAATCTTTGGAATACGGAAGCAATTGCGAAACAAACATAAAAAAAACTATAACAACAACATACAGTCCGATTCGGTGGCAGATTTTAGTATTATACAGACTCACATCACATGCACCTTGATTTGATTTTTTAAATCCAAAAATAATGTACTTTACTGAAAAATATAACAAACGTCGCGAAAATGCCACTACGTTAGGGTCAAACGGTCGTTCAAAATTTTTAAACACAAAGTCCAAACAAAACCAAGCCACTTTCGCTCTGAACCGTTAGCGGTCCAATTTCGACCGAAAGAAAGCGGTAAAAGGTTGAGAGTATTTTAAAATATGGCAACGGCACTGACCACGTGCAGCCGCCGCGCCATGTGCTCAGCGTCGCGGGCGAACCCAAGCACGCGCGCGTCGCACCCCACCGGGAACCGCCTCCGCAGCTCCGCGCTCTCGTCCGCGTCCGCGCCCGCACCCGCGTCCTCACCCGCACCCGCGCCCGACCCCACGCCCACCGCACCCTGACATGGAATGACGGGTTGGACGTAATCATTTCATAACACTAGAATATAATTTGATCACTTTAGAGTTGTTCTAACATTATGGATTTTTTTACAATGATATTAATCATTACTTGCTAGTGGTTTCCCGCGCCTTCGTTTCTACGGATTTTTACGAAAACTACAAAAAAAATGTTTGCAAACTTCTATGAAAAACAATCTAAAAAAGAAACATGAAAAGCGATCATATATTGGCCATACAAAAAAAACATACGGTCGGATTGAACACCTCCTCCTTTTTTTATTATTTCTAGCAAAATCTGATTCAATAGATCTATCATATGGATCAAAACGATGACATTATTGCAGCAGGAATAAACGAAGTAATGATACCAATTTGGGTCAGTTTGTTGTAATTTATTTCTTTAGTCTTTGATCCCAACACCAATTCTATCAACTCACTGATTTTAATGTAAAAAAATATAACCTAAAGCTGACGTATTTACCCTCTGTATGTGAGAGTTTATTGGCATCTCTATTTCCCAGTTCGAACAATTTGTTCGCAACAATCATAACAGGGAAATGTGATCACAGTTTTTTCTTAATTATTGAATTTCGATTAAATGTTGAATATAATTATTCGATGTCGGTGGCATATTCTTTATTTAAAGTTCATGTGAAGCATTCAGGAAGATGCTAATGTATCGTGTATTTCCTCATTTCCGCCAAATCTCACTAAATGAACTTGAGTAAAGCGATCACCGAATCACTCAAGACCCTGACACTGACTGACTGACTGACTTTCAGGCGACTTATGAATACTTTAGAATAATTTAAGATCGATATTGTTAAATCTGATAACTGGATGCAAACTTAAACTTGACTAATAATAAATGTTAACGCCCTTGACAAAAACTACAAAAAAAACGGTAATCATTACTCTAACTAATGCAATACCTGAGCATAATCATCAGTCCTTTGATATTTCTCATAGCTCCTGCGATCTTTGCTGATCGATATGTAAGGTTTCATAGGGGTCGTGTTATTTGAAGACACGTCTTCCTTCAAATCTTCAGAATCGTTAAGCTTTGGTGACATGGCTACTACTTGCACATTCTTTTTGTTTTTCTCCTCTTTGATGGGGGTAGATGTAGACAGAGGTTCCTTGGCGTCGAAATCAGACGCAGAAAGACGCACCTGAAAAAGAATCTTAAATGATTTTTTTATTTCTTATGCACATGAAATTCGTCTTCTCATGAGTCTACCGGTATCACGAAATAAATCTATTCTTCGGCCGTCAGCGTTTACCACGGTCTCTTTGTAGTTTGCAAAACATGGTAGCCAATAAAATTACATAAGAAGCTTCATGTTCATTTCTCATTTGAGCGACGCGCCTATAGTCGATTTGCCACGCGAATTTCTTATCATCAGAAAATCTATCTAATTATCAACATCATAACAGCGGTATTTTATTGAATCAGGCGTTACTTTGCGGAAAGACATTATAACAGATGTAAAATAAGCCTTTACTTTGCTACTTACGCGGAGTTCGCAAAATAAAGGCTTATTTAACATATATCCTAGCAACGTACAAATATACAAACCCAGTTTAATATGAGCACTTTGAATATTTAATGCACCTTTACCCACAAATAATTTATTGATAGTTCAACCTGTAAAGAGTTTTAATTACAACATATTTTACTGACTCATAATCATATAAAAGGTTCAATATATACTAAATTCCAAAAGCTATGAATTGGCAAGGATTTTTGAACTATATAAGACTACTAAAGTGCTCAAAGGTTTGTCATTATATTCTTTATTACAGTATCACAAAGGTTGGCATGTCAACTGGTACCTAGGTGTAATTTAGTCTGTTTATCTAGTTATTGATTTTCTTTTGTCAAAAGACGCTGAAATAAAATCAAAGTTAAAACCATTCTGAAAGACATCCTTGCATACGATTCACCATAGTAATCGTAAGGGTATGATGTAAAGCATGTCAATATAGTAAACAATTGTAAAAGTCTTAACTTATTTCATATAGGTGTCTTTAAGATCTTTCCAAAATCCTAATTTTGGATCATACATAACTTATTTGAAAAGACACGTTTTTACTATTTTGCCTTTTGTTTTGTGATATCGTTTATTAAAAATGTATGCAAATAAATTTAGTACCTGTGGATTTTCTTCAACTTCTGTGTAAATAACTTCATCATCAACCTTGCTATTAGAAGATCTACGTCGTAGTCTCTCTGGAGTAGATCCTGAGATACCAACTCCGGTTTTCTTCAATGGTCTATCATCACAAGGTTCCACTAGATCGTTTGACAGAGTTTCTGTTGCGGACGGTTCAGGCAATGCGGCTTGGTCTTTGGGTACTTCATCCAATATCAAGTATTCATTAACTTCATCTCTCATCAAGTTTTTATGTGCTTCCTTTTGTCTGATAGCAAGATCGTAAAGCAACGGACATTGTTTCAACTCTGTTTCATCCATTGGCGTAGGAGGTGGAGTGCTCATGGAGACATCATTATCACAGGGAATCATATCAGGAACTGCATTCAATTTCACTACTTTATGCTCTTTCTCTGTCTCACTTCTTCGTTTTAATATACCAAGAGTAGGTTTCATTCGTTCATCTAATTTTTTAACCTCAATCACAAATGTCTTTGGTTCAGAACCCAAATCTACAATAATGCTTGTGTCATCATCAGAATCACACAAAGATTCTCCTTCTGTATCATCAAGAATTTCAACAGTCTCAACATTCTGGGGAATAAACTCAACAACGGTTTCAACGGCATCTGAAGGATATATTTCCATTGGTTCCACAGAACTTACAGTACCTCTTATAATTTCATGTTCTTTAACAGCTACCACTGTACATGAGTCTAATTTTGACACAGTTGCTTGCACAGCTGGTTGTTTCACTTGTATTTTGTTTTTAGATATTTGGGTAAAAAGATCACTGTCTTTGAGTAAATTAAACGTGCTACTGTCTTTTTTAGGTGTATCTGGTGTAGATGGAATAGATGCCATAGACATAGATTCTTCCATAGAATCGATCGACATACTACTTGAAATGCTATCAGTCATTGGACTGTCATCTTTCTTTTTACGCCTTTCTAGCGAAGAATTTCTACTTCGGATACCACCTTCTTTAATTTCTTTCTTAATCGGAACCGGGCTTTTTAAAGCTAAAGGTATTTTGGACTTTTTGAGTTCAGGTTTTTCAGTTTCAGGTGTATTTATTGGACTCTCAAGCCGTCTTTTAATAGTGTCAGTTACGTTTTCATATTCGACAACGGTTTCTTTGTCAAAAACGTTCGATGCGTCCTGGAATGTTAAGCAGCCATTGAGACTGGTGTATTCGTATTATTTACATGTTAGTGTCGGCCTAGAGTCCAAAAGTAATGATCGAGAACCCAAAGCGCCATTTGATGAATGAAAGCATGATCCAGTTATTCCAGCAAGCCTTTTCGATGTTTAATGAACTGTGATAAAGCACTTTTCACACCACACATTGCACCAACACCGTCAAAATTATGTACACGTGAGTTATTTACATAACTTGATTTGTATCGCGTATCCCATATACGTTTTGTCACGATTTCATAGTTATAAGTTTTGTACACATTTAATTCAACAAGACAACAAATAAAACGCAAAACTCCGAAGCTTTTATGTGCTCGTGTATAAAACAGTGATAAAAAGCGGCAAAATGCAGTCACAGAAATTCAGTAAATAATATTATATTATCCACTAGATATATTTTACTTTATATTAACGTGTGAAATTGGAGTAATGAGTAAACCAATAAAATTAGCGTAGGTATCTGGACGTATCAGAATTCGGGTATTAAAATTATTAATGTTGTTTAATTCAATGCAAGTATTACAATTGAAAACAAATATACTAAGTAAGTATATTTGTTTTCAATTGTAATACTTTATTAGAAAAAGCAAAAGGTGAAATTTATTTTACTTACAAATCATCCTTGGACGCTCGTGAAAAGAGAGTTCAACGCGAAAATAATATTATGTAAATTATTATTTTAATATACTTTGTTTTATATATTCAAAAGCGCTTTGATTTAAAGAATGACTTACCGTTATTTTTTCTAAAATTTTCTCCCATTGCTTGGTCAACGCCTTATTGTCCAGGGTGTCTACCTCGTTCGCCTTGGACTTCACTTCAGTCTTGAGCAGTTTTAGTTTCGCTGCCGACATTGTCTCAGGACTTTCCAACTCTTTGGTTATATCATACAAATATCTTTGAAGAGCCTCTACTTCAGTTTCTTTCTTGTTTTCGACTTCTTTCTTGCCCAAACCGTAGCGTTTCAAGTGATCCCAACGATTATTGATATCGTCGATTTGTTCTCGAAGATTCTCTAAATAAACTGGATCGCAATTTTTTGAGAATTCTACGTAATTAGCGTTGAGTTTGTCTTTGATAGCTTCCATTCTTGACATTTCCAATTCCAAGGTTTGTTTCCCAACATTGCCCAGACCTTGAAGCCAAGTTGTAAGAGACTGAAGGTCATTCTGAATCTCCCTCGCTGTTAATAATGCAGTTTCAAGTTTACTCTTAGATTCAGTCACATGCGCACCTAGTTTATTATAAAGCTCTTTCAAAGTGTCTATCTTCTTGGAAAACTCTTGAGGATCAGCAACAGATTTCTCTTCTACCATTTTTCTGCCCGTTTTGATTATGGACTCCACTTCAGACTTGATTTCACTTAGTGTTCGGTAGAATCTCTGAAACCATTAACTTTTGTTACATTATGCTTTGATATGTTTGGGAGAGAACTGATTCTCTTACGGTATAGTGCTAAAATTTGTAGAACACAGGCTTCTCGATATCCTCCAAACTTTAAAAGTTCTAGCTTAATCTAAGAAAGAGAACAAACGTTCACAGACACAAAGCAAAACTACACAACTTTCTATTTCAATATACAACAATTTATTAACACGAAAATTCGGCCATGATAGCGTTTTCATAAAAAATAATAAAGTACGGGGGAATGTCTTACAAGCCATTTATAAAAAGCGACAGTTAGAACAAAAACCAAATAAAATGGATCCCAGTTCATGTCGGCGGCGGCGGAGAAGCTATCGCGAACACTAGTTACGTTGATGGACTGATTACAACATGGATATACGAATACTTTATTGATTTAAATATGTTTTGATTGATAACTAACGTTCAATATACAGGGTTACAGGGTAAGTCGACCTAAAGCCTGTTTTTTAATCTTTAAGACTAAATCGACATTTGCAGTGTTTTAAGTTTTTTGCGATTCATAAATAGTGTCGTCCCATTATCGAAAAGTGTTAACAAAATCTATTACCGATTTTTATAAGTTATATTGGAAAATCGGAACATGGGTATTTAGAACGAATTAATACAAAATTAATATGCTTCATAACTGTAGGTCACAAAATGACATTATAGGTATTTTTATAAAACAAACTTTATAAAAAGCAACACTTGTATTTTTAAATATTAATTTTATTTTTTTAATTATATAATGACTCAGTATTTTAATACTCTAAATTATCTGGAATAGTCGTCTATATCTACAATAATTGGTGATATCGCAGACTTTGTCAGTGACTTTCGTTGTGGAGTTACTTGAAGAAGCGCTTTCCCACAAATGCTTCGTATTAAATTAACTTAAAAGTTTTGTTTTATGTAGCAATAAACTTTACTATTTTTTTATAGCAAAAGACAGCGAACAAGCACTTGGCTCCCCTAATGGTATGAGATAACCGTAGTGTATAGACACGATGAATGTTGTAGATGCGTCGCAGCATGGTAGGGGTATACGGCCAATCCACCGGCTGCCCTACCCTTCAGACTAGAACATTCAAAGTCACTATGGCGGTAGGAACAGGTAAAAAGGTGGATCTCTATCTGCACAGCACTCTATTACCAGTGGTCTTGTTGGTAATGATCCGTTTTAAGAGTTGCCAGGCAAGACGGCAGATGGGCTATTCTACACAGAGGGCCTGAACAAGTATGGGGGAAAATATACATACTACCTAAATTATAACTTTACAAGTATTTCTAGGTATTGGTATCCCTGCATGGCACCAATAATACAAGCATACTAATTACTTACTTTGGGGTTAGATCAAGTTGTGTAATTTGTCGAGGCTCAGTTTGTTTAATTATTTAAAAAATGACGCAAAATAGTAAGAAAACAATGAATCATAACCAATATCATCAAACGTAATGTAACAAAATAACAGAAGGTAGTCAGCAGACCTAGTCTTGGTGGCACTGGGACCTTCACGAAACACAATGCTTTAATTCAAAAAATAAACTTTGAAGTAAAGTTATATTTTTGATGTCAGTTCAAAGTGATTAATAAATTTAGGGTTTAAACCCTAACTTAAGTATAAAACAAATATAGATTTTTCATTCTTCGCAAACCGACAATAATTTACGTTATGAAAAATCGGTATCATAGGACATCACTACACAAAAAACACAGGTATCATTATTTGTAAATTGACACTTACATCTGTCAATTCAGCCTCTGAGATTAAAAAACAGGTTATAGAACCGTTAAGAGTATATGGCTTCTATCATTTCTGACTGATTTGACTTAGATATACCCTATCCTAAACCTAACTTATTATATATTCGAATTTTTTTTTCTAAAATTTGCGGGTTTTTCGGCTATTAGATTAGATATTTTAGAATGTGTCGGGCTTACAATTATTATTTTTGAATTTTTACATTTAAATGCTTTATGACCTCAATAGCCAAAAGTGATCGTAAGCTAACTAATAGGTTATTAACGAAAAAAGTCTAAAGTGAAAAAAGTTAATTAAAAATTTTAAAAAATATTTTTCTTTGAAGGCTATCTAAAAAAACATTGTAGCTGTTATTTTGCAGATACGAGTATGTTTAATAATTTCTATGTTTTATCATTTAATCTAATGAGGTACCTATAACAATCTAAAATTTTATGAAAATTCATAAAAAAAGTAATATTTATAAGCTGCTGAATGATGTTTATTTATAAATGTGCCATATCCACAGTTTTCACGGATCCGAGAGTTCGCACAGAATCCTTTCAAGGGCCGGTGCGCGGTATTGTTGCTGCGACAATGCGAATTGCAACCAATAGTTTATTGAACTGATCGCATCAATTCAATACAATTATTTATACTTTCGAGCGATTTAAAAAATAACGTCACCAGATAGAGGATGAAGATGTTTTCGAGATAAATAGCATTTTAATTAATAAGAAGCAGGTGCACATTCCTTGTGGAAACCCAACATATTGATGCCGATCGTTTAAAGTCCTTATTTATAATAATATAAGTTAAGATTTATTTGCCCTTTAATTGACATCAAGCTGACATAATACATAAACAAAACATAAAGTGCCGCATTTGTAATATAACATTCTGAAGTAAAACCTGGCTCGCAATCTAGTCGTGAATACTATTTGCCTAATGTGTTCAATTGTGTTCATTTTTAATTGGAATCCATCTCTATCTCTGTTTAAAATTGACTTACTGAAGAATTTCTTTTGAATCTATGATAGCAGAAATTCAAATTTAAATTATTCAGGTTCAGCAGTTATATTTTAAATGTCTTAGAACTATTAAATCAAACAATAACTTTTTAAGCATTTTCAATAAAAGAAATTTTAGAAAAATATGATTTAAAAACATAATGACTAAATTTGATGTCAAGTATTTAAAAAAACAGTATTATTACGTAGTAAAAATAACTGTCAATGGCAATGGATCATTATTTTATGTTGTTGGTCCATTTTAATTATGGAGTGTTTTAAACGAACATATCTCTATTTTAATTTTTTCTTCTATTAAATGGGCTCTTCGTGATAAGTGGATCCACTCCAAACACTGTTTTGTCAAGATGTTGTTATAAAAGACACCAATTTAACACCATACTGCTAGTAACGTAACATTTTTTATAAATTTTAAAGAAAGAAAAAATTTCACCCTGGACAGGAAATTAAACCCTTGCTAAAATAAAAATACCTTGTTACAATTTTTGAATTTTTTTACCGTAATATTAATTAAAAAAAACGTAAATTTCACGTTGTTGTCAACAGAGAATTTACCAACGGTGCCACCGATGCTGGCCCTAAAATATTTTTTTTAACCTTCCCAGGAAAAGGATGACTAAATTAATGTATAATGGCTATTCGTTGTCAAGAAAGCTCTTACACATGCAATGTGGTAGCGACTTAATTTATGTCTGTATCTTCTACATTTTGTATCTTTAGGTAATACAAATATTTTTTAAAATATGTGTAAACCAAATAAAGGTGAGTTAACAGGGTCATATTTTACACTCGACGTACGTAACTTTATCAGAAAGCGTTTCGGGCATCATCTTATATTCGACCCTCAGTAATTTTACTCATTATATTATTAGTTTTGGGTCAAAATGTGTACGTGAATAGGCGTCTACATAAAAAGCGGATAGAAAGCAAAATATCCGATTACAGATTATGCGATCACCTAAGGTCCGTTTTTATTGGGAGTCCAATTTGGTAAACAACAATCAGATGTAGACAATCAATAGAGTTGGGAATTATCAAAAGACAGAGTGAACATAATGCCATACTACAGTAGATGAATGATTTAGATATGATACAGGTTTCTTCCGGACAAGTGACAATGAAAAACGCGTTTAAAAAAACCAAAAATGACGTGCAATTTCTTTAATCAAGAAGGTGAGGTCGTTTGTAAAGGCTACTTTTAACGAAAAAATAACAACACAATGCAATTAAAGCGGTACATTTTCTTCTTCTTTTATAAATATGGCTTTCGATCGTTTTTCACGACTTATTTAGCCAATGTCAGGTTAGTTCATTCATTCTTATAAAGTCATTAGTCACTATGTACAAAGTCATGTCAGGTCGGGGTCCTGAGTAAAACGGTGGCTTCGTTACTCAAGCTTATCTAGTGAGATTTGACGGCAGCGAGGAAATATTTACCCCGTGTTGGCCCGGGCTCCTTCGTAAAATAGACCATCTGCCTTCCTGTGCCAGGCAGCTCGTATAAGGCGAGCATAGGTTTACCGTCACTAACACCTTGAAATCTGACTAAGTGGTATTTTTGCAGCGACTCGCCCGGATTGGTACCACCGCCTTACCTATTCCTGCCGCCATAACGTCATGACGTGTCCCGGTTTGGAGGGTAAGGGTAGCATCCCGGCCTCAGGTTGGCAATGCACCATTACCACATTTGGTGTCTCTAGGCGGCGTGAATTTCTTACCATCAGGAAATCCGTCTGCTTGTTTGCCTTCCAATATCATAAAAAAATACACTAATTTCTTCATGATTATTTTTCATTTGTGCACTTTCACCGATATTTCTCACCAGACAGCGGCGCAGCTGCGGCCGCCCAAAGTCGCGGTGGCGGCGGGACAGGTGAGGATGGACACGAGCACTCACCAGACAGCAACGCAGCTGCGGCCGCACGAGGTCGCGGTGGCAGCGGGACAGGCGGGGACGGACACAAGTACTCACCAGACAGCGGCGCAGCTGCGGGCGCACGAGGTCGGGGTGCGCGGCGTGCAGCGCCAGCGCGGCTGCGTCGGCGGCGAGNNNCCCGCCGATGCTGTCGTTACACTCGCTCGCGTTACACTCCTTTTCCACCTTCTCGATTTCCTCGTTTTTTGGTGATTTTTGTAGTTCCTCTTCCATTTCTTCTATTTTTTGCTGTACATTTTTAAAAATATGATGTTAACGATAAAGATCAGATCTTACGATTTCCATGTAAAATTGCCGTAAACAATAGTCGATCCAGATGATGACTTAATTATGTAATTTTATAGCGGTCCGAGTTAATTTTGTAATTTTATAGAGGTCCGAGAATCACCTCGAAACATACTGTAGGATTAATAGTCTTGAGTTTACCCCATTAAAATGTTCAGATGTAACGTAGTTTATTTTTTATTTTTATAGCACTAATATACCTACTGTATTGAAATATTAATAAAAAAATGATTACATAATATATAAATATCTACACGCCAAGTCCCTTACGGAGTAGATATATAGTGTAGAGTGCCAAACCTCACGATCCTGACAAACATGTCTGGCTTCCTTTACATTCATAACCCTTTTCATACAAACACGCCGGTCTCGCAGACTCTCGACACTCACCACTCTCGAATGATATCCCAGCGATCTGATAGTGGAATTTTAGCCTTGGTCTCTCCCCGGGTACCTAAATCCATCTACATTCACACTGTATATCTGCTTTCTCAACTGTCATTCTTTCTACATGACCAAACCAAAGACCAAATCTTTCTCATTTTAAAACCAACACTTTCATTTAATCCCACTCTTTCTCGGATCTCTCTGTTACGAATGTTCTCACAGAACGTTACACCACAGATTTTCCGTAGTGCTCTCATTTTGAGCGCATTTATCTTACTTTCATGCTTTTTCTGACATACCAAAACTCTCGCTTCTATACAATACCTTGGAATAAGCACAGAATTATGCAAAGCGAGTCTAGCTTTTTGACTCAAAACCTCGCTTTGAAATAGTTTACCCAACGCTCCATTCACTCTAATACCTGCACACACTCTCCTCTCTACATCCACGGTGTACCTTCCATCCCTGCAACGAACCAATATTTACAATTTCATTCATTGCTCCAACACTACATCATCAACCAAAACATAATCCGTTCTGACTTCTGGCCACGTCTCTTTCAAACACCACTATTTTTGTTTTCAACGCATTACTCTTTCCTACAACCTTTCAGACCAACCATGCTTTTTCAGACCTAAGGCTCAGCGAGACGATAAGATGGTACCTACCCCAGCGCGGGCATAATCGCTCTGCGGTACACCAAACCACAGGGCCAACTTGCCATCGAGGATATCAACAGTATCCAGGCATCTCTCATTCATTACATCAATCAATGCGTTTGTCTTCGCTTCCATTTCATTTCTCACATTCAATGTGCCTATTTAGCACTCCCTACTCTTGATTTCGATTGTGACGGGCTTGGCGTGAGAGAGCGTACGAGGGCGGATCGGTACGCGTCGCCTCCAGGGAACGTCCTAACCCACTTTGCAGTACTTTTTCCGGCCAGAATTGCAGTCCAATGGACTGTAGAGATCGCGAAGTGCACACTTCTGGCCAAATAGTTTACAGTTAAGATTCGAGACGAATAGTTTTTTTTGTTTATTATAATCATCTTTTTTCAGTTCAGTTTTTGAATAATTCATGTAAGTATTCCTTTCCCCACTTGAATAATGTTTTTATCTTTATTACATGGCAGCAGCAAAGTGAAAACCTGTTAAAGCTGCACTTTGCTTAAGCATATGATAAATGTACGTGCTGCGCTCGTAAAATACATATTTAAATTAATTTTTCACGTAAGCTGCGTCTGCGTCTCAAAATTCCGTTGTTTAATTTAAATAATTATAGGATAGGAATATTCTTTAGGACTTTTTTATTCATTTTCACTTTGTGGAATCAGTTACCGAGGGCGGTATTCCCAAATGAATATGTCTTAGGAACCGTCGAGAAAAGAGCGTACTCATTCCTTATCTGCGATACCCGTGGTGTTGCGAATGTCCGTGGGAGGAGGTGATTGCTTTCCACCCAATTGCACGTTTGCCTACTATTGTTTAAAAAAAACTTTTTTAATTTTTTCGACATCATTTTTGTGCAAAAGTTCGAAATTTTTGACGAGCTAAGAAAAGGTTTCAGGACTTTATGTAGACATAATTGGAGACCGAGCGAGCCATTGCACGTATGTTTAGAAGTACCACTTTTGGTTTGGAAGTATAATTGTAAGGAGCAGCGTACCTGTGCCAGCAGCAGGCGCTCCTGCAGTCGCGCGGCGGCGGGCGCGCGGCCGGCGGCCCGGTGCGCCTCCACCTGCAGCTGCACGCCCGCGCCCGCCGCGCGCTGCCGCTCCAGCTCCGCCGCCCACTGCACACACATACACACACACATAAATATACACACACATTTGTTATAAGGCTGCGGCTAAACCCGAAGTCCGCAACGCGTAACGCACACACGTGTGTACCAGATATTATTAATAACTCAAAATGTTTTTACTCTTTGATTGACATATTTACTGTTTAAGTGTTTACAGTTAAGTTTTAGGTATTTAGAATGAAACGTTCAAATAAGGTAGGTTAGCGAAGGTTGTTAAAATGTGAGTGTTCTATCTATATATTAATACGTGATGCCAAAAAGGGGCATTAAATTTGGCACACTTATAGTTTATGTGTAGGAGAAATGCAAAACGCTAATATTTTTCAATAAAATGCTTATAAAGTACATTAAATCAATAAATAAAACATACCCACACTACCGTACATTTGACACACACAAACAAATATATTGATAATAACGATAAAAGATCACACACAGATGGCCATTTTTGATGGAATTTTGGCCTTTACGCACTAACCGGATACGGGGCTTCCTCAACTATAATAAATTTGTCATCATAAATTAAAACCTACTAGAAACTTGAATGTTTAGATGTAATAATTGCTAGCAATTTAGATAATTTTTGATACTCATATTCTTGATTCATCAGAACATAAAACTGGGCAAAGTATACAATTACAAATAGACATAAACTCATGTCAATTAAATACTTACTTATAATATAATTATTCGTTTAAGGCTTGGGACCGACTTTGAACCTCGCACTAAGAATCACATATCAAACCAAGGTAGTATTTCATCAATATTAAATCTTTATTATTTTTATTGTTTAGTTTTGAAGTCGTTTTTTTAACGTAGTTATTTTTCTATCAATTATATTTCTGCTTATGCCTACAAATTGTGAGCTCTCGTCTACAAGCCCGGTGGCTGATGCTTGGCTCATATGTGAGATCTTCGACATTTAAATAAGTGAGTTGTTTCTCTATTATTATATTATACTATTTAAACTTTATATTATATGGTATTGGCATATTGGAATGGTTGGTCAGTTTTAAACCAACAAAGTATTCGTCGTTATAGTAACATCGGCATTTAATTTAACAGATTGTTAGCATTATTTGTAGTTGGAGTCGTTTTCGTCAAAGTCGGTCCAATTTAATCACCGGAACAAATTATTCTAATACATCTCGATAAGTATCCGCTAACCAAATGTTTAGGAGAGTCCCTGAGGATGTCCAGGCTCCGATGCATCTCATCCAGAGCCAATTCACCTTCGGCCGCCTGACGAGCCGCGGCTTCCAACTGTGCTGCACGTTCTGCTGCCTAAATTACAACACAACGAAACTTTATCGCGCACTATATACACAGAAATTTCAAATACATTGAATAGAAATCTAATCTAGAATCATCACGAAAACGTCAGCTTTCAAATAAAAAGAAGCATCGAAATCGGATCATTACTTTAAAAGTTATGATGCTACAGACAGACTCACACATAGACACGCCAAACTTATAACACCCCTTTTTCCGTTAAGGATTAAAACAGTAAATAAAAACCGCTCCGGTTCGAGACTCGCGTTGGCCTACCAATGCCGCTGGCCTCGTGGTATTTTTAGAGACAGAAGTGATGGAGCGATTTTGACCCGCACCCGAGGCGGTTGCG
>NJDD01001324.1:694606-707427 GCA_002245505.1 Calephelis nemesis
CACCGTACGCGCCCAGCTCGCCCGAGGCGCCCGAGGCCGCCGACAGCGCCGACAGCGGCCGCGACCGCCCGCAGCTCTGTACACACACACTCTTAGAGACAGAACTCAAGGAGCGATATTTACCCGCGCTCGCGGTTTTGCCAATTCATTTTAAAACTTACGAGACGGGTCATTTTTGCGGTCGCGCAGCCACCGCGGTTAAAATTATCGTCCGCAAACTTGGCAGTTACATAATCAGTACAAATAGTATAAAATGGTCGCCCGCCAAGCGACCGCAGGGTGCGCGGTCGCAAACCACTGAGGCGGCGGGAGATCGCCGCCCGCACGATTAGGTAAGATAGATAAGTTGCCTGTTACTGATTGCAAGTGGAATCGGATCGGCGAATAAATAAAACTAGCGGTTAGGGCGACAGTTGAAATGCAATAATCAGAAAGCTTTATTATTTAAAATTTTATTATTATATTAGTAATCCAGGCGTTCCTGTCATCTTCATTTGTCATATTATGTTAGTATTTTTTATCGGAACCGCTACACATAATATACTCATATAGATTTAAAACCGGCCTGAGCCTCTACAAATACATATATGCAAATTCTATAAGAAGAAGTGTATTGTTCCGATGCCACGAACTCCAAGTAATTAACCAGATAACAGAAAACAAAAACAATATTTATCATTGCAGACTTAATGAGTGCCGGCATAAGCCCACAGTTATCCCGAAGCCCGAAAAAGCATTGGACTCTGTCTGCAAGCAGTGAAGCACAAGCTAAAACAATTAAATAAACACGTAGCTAGTTGCACTTACACCTCGGTGGTGCGAAAGAGAAGCTTCTTATAGTTTACAAATCGTTTCACAAAGTTTCTTTTCTAACTATCGTCGGTTTAGCTGCGTGCCTGTGAGTACTCGCATTCTAGCCACAAACCGTTAATCGAAGTAAACTTACCTCTGCTGCAGGGTCCGGGAGGGCGTTGGGATCGGGCGCGGGCTCCAGCGCCGGTTCGGGCTCTGTTGCCGGCTCGGACTCCGACGCCGCCTCGGGCTCGTGGGGCAGCGATTGGAACAGGCACATCAGGTACATCATTATGGACTTCTTATCGGGATTTGGAGTGTTCACGTCTGTAATCATCGGTCGATGAAATTCGTTTAAGTATCATATATCATCGTAGTATACTGAGACCAATTCATAGATCATGTTGATTACTTCGTTCTGGCAATTTTTTAAAAAACAAAATTTAAATTTGCATTAACAGATATAAGTACATGTAGTACTAGTAGTCCTAGTTTCGGAATGTCTGTTAAATTTGTATAATAAATGTATACAACCTGATCACTTTTTTATTAATGTAAAGCATCAGTTTACATTAGTGTATTATACATTATAAATTATAATACACTATAATTTACTATACAGTATTATATATTCTAAACTCTTAATTATCCAGTGTTTATATACATTCAATTTATGATAAATAAAAACAAAGATAACCATTTCAAAGCATGGTAGGCACATATTAAGGCTAAATTAGAAATTTTGGTCTTTATTTGTAAATATTTAAATCCTTAATATCTCCAACGTTTGCTGCCAAATTGGCATGGATTGAGTAAGTGCAGAATCGTCTCAACAGTATACTTCTGATTAAAATTAAAAAATATGACCATATTTCTATCTTTCGAGAAAAACTTAAATGACTTCCTGTCCGTCTTCGCATGAACTCTCATATTCTTTGTCTCCTTTATAATATTTTGTATAGTCCATCTGCCCCCTCTTATCTTCGAGAGCGTTTTAATTTTTTACACTCCAGTGAATCACCGTGTCGTTCTAGTCGTAACTCAATACTTCGTTTTCCTGTATCCCACTCCCATTGTTATTCAAATTCCTTTACTTTTCGTTCCGTCAAATTATGGAATTCACTCCCTCTAGAGGTCCGCGATAGCACTGCCCTGCCCATCTTCAAAAAACGGTTGAAAGATTATTACTTAACACTTGTATAACAATTTGTGATTTTCAGGTTTCTTATTTATATAGATTTATTTACATTAGTTATATTGTTTTAAAGTATGTCATTCTTGAGTTTTTTTTATATTGTTACTATGTTTAGGATGTTTATTTATTGTGCATGATGCCTCCTACTGTTTCATCACAGATTCTAAATGTTAGGGTTGGCTGGAAGAAATCTGTAGACCTAGAGATAAGCCCACCCTTTGTGCATTTCTGTTTATCACTGTTCATATTTTAAGTCATAAATTGTGTACAACAAAGAATTAAATAAATAAATAAATAAAATAAAATCTTGAATGTAAAGATTGAGTTAAGCCATTTGGAAAAAAACTATTCTTTGTTCTGAAACATTTATTATATTTGATTTTTTTTTAATTTTCTGTACTTGGCAACACAACAATTATGTTTAACCGGAAGCACACTAGGCGTATGTTTTTCCATAACCGTTAGTCCGTACACTGTAGTCATTTGTTCATCTCTCAATGTTATTTTATTATCATCATTTCAAGCTTGAAATTTATTATTTTAGTTCTGGTCTAGTCATGTTTCTTTTGGTTTTATAAGGCTTTTTTTTCTTTATTTCGAGTTGACAAAATTGTCGAGTCGAGTTGAGTAGTTAGACACAAGAGGATCTGTCATTACTGTGTAGGGTATCGAGATTTGTTACGGCTACGGAAATGCGAGAGAAAACTATTTCTCCTCAAAATTTGCGTGGAAAACTCAATAGCGCGTAGTGCGCTGTTTTGTACTGGCAGCCTGGGGACTTGCACCAAACTATTGCTTTTGTGGTTACCTTGTGTGCATGTGTGGACGGTGCTCTGCAGCCGTAGACGTGTCTCGAAAAAAACGGTTAGTACCTAATACCTGCCCACACAGTTTTTATTACACTTTAAATCTGCTACGACTGCTGTTCCATACGTAATAGGTGATATGCACGTAAATTGTATGAACTGCAAGCGAGATAGAAGTATAGTATTTGCTACGACAGTGCCATTAGTGGAAATAGGGTTGCCGTTTACATAAGGTCTGGCTCCCTAAGGGTGTAGTGAGGCTTACCCTCGGGGTCCAGCAGACGGGCGATGCCGAGGTGGTCGTGCGCGAGCGCGAAGGCGTGCTCGAGGCGTTCGCGCGGCGAGCGCGCCAGCAGTCGGCTGTAGTCGAACAGCTGCGGCCGCCAGCGGTGCAGCAGCGCGTTCAGGGCCAGCCCGTCCGCCCACGACGTCGTCAGGTTCTCCACTTTCACTCCCGCATACTTCTGGATATATCAAGCTCTCGTTAACACCTCTACGATCCGAAGTCGTACACTTTCATCCCGTGTTGGTCCGGGCTCCTTTGCAGAATAGACAACACAAACACCATGACATCAGACTAAATGGTAGTTTCCAAGCGACTCACCCGGATAGGTACCGCCACCTTACCTATTCCTGCCGCCTTAATGTCTGCGCTTGCCATTGACGTGTTCCGGTTCGAAGGAAAGGTACTCGATAAACTTCCTTTTGCTCGAGGCCTAAGGTAGGCATCGTACCAATACCATCATTAATGTCTCTAGGCGGTGTGATTTTCATACCGTCAGGAAATCCGTCTGCTTGTTTGCCTTCCAATTTCATACAAAAAAAAGTTACATCGCCAAAAACCCATCCCCAACACTCGATTGTGTCTGAATTCTTTTTCGGCCGGATTAGTTTTATAATGGCAAAAATGGTCTTCCCGCCACTAGCCACGAACACGTCCCACAAGACGACCCACGTCATTCTAATATAAATAGCAAACGGACAGAAAGTATTTAACGAGTGTGACGAATACTCGTTACAAATTATATACCAAAGACTACTTATTTACTTCACATACCCTACACATATAGACACTTCTTATTCCGCAAAATAAATAGTTGCCTTGTATTTTATACAAGAGTGTGTCTGTGTGTGTGTTAGGTGGTGGTACCTCAGTGTGGGCGCGGCACCAGGCCAGCAGCGTGCGCTCGAGGTTGGTGTGCTGCAGCTGCGGCACCAGCTCCCGCAGGTGCACGTGCACTTGCCAGTGGAGGATGATGCTCCACACTAAACCTAACCACCATTTTGACATATTAATATTGATTTCTAACGTTTTATCACTAAAGCTAATCATATTTTATACTTAAGAAAAAATATCAACATCTCACAAAATGCGAAAATGTGACGTGTATTTTTTTACTTTTTTTGTACATTTGGCAGTAAAAAATGCAATAAAACAACGGCTATAGGTCCCTTAAAATATACCCGGACAAGTTATATAAATTCTCTTTTACTATTAAAAAAAATACTCTAGTTATATACTAAGGTGTGTATAAACAATGCATAGGAAAAAAGCTGCTCTTAAATTTTTTTGACATAAAGGATATAATATGTATACACGATCGACAAATTTGATAGATAAATTTGACACCCTCGTTTAGGGCAAGTGTAATTAATTAAAATGGCAAATTTAAATGTAATAAGATGTTGCTTGTTGCTGCTAAAAGCGAATCGTGTGTTGAAATTTATATTTTACCACCAATCGGTTTTCGTTCGGTATCGGTTCGGTCTCTTCTACTCAATGGACCTGGACTGACACGGGTTGCTATTTGAGTTCTTAATCTACGATATATTATTTACCACTAGCTGCTGGCCCGCGACTTGTCATGTCAATCATTAAAAGTAGATCAGCTTAAAAACCTAGAACATATTAAAGAAAAAGAAAATAATTTTGTAACATCTTTGTTACACTCATCTTCCGCGAATAAATGTTTTTTTTTTCCTTTTCTTTTCTAAAAGAAGTTTAATACTTATGAACTTGATAAAAAAAATACAAATTGTCACACACACACAGCCATCAAACGCTATGATGTGATAACTAGCGTTCTAAAATCAATTGGGTCGCGATAAAGACATACACGAATAAAATATTTTTTTAATAATAACTAAATAATACAAAACAAATAACATTATAATACTTTCAAGTGATAACTAATAATAAGTTAATAAAACGTTTTTAAAAATTGTTTAGTCCAAATGTTATTTCTAAAATACATACAAATGAACACGTTAAATAGTTTCCGAACAAAATTGACAAGAGTTATGACATAATCTTGATACTGCCTAGTGCCTAAGCGTGGTGTAAATCTTATGCATTCTTAATACGCTGTATACCTATTCACATTATAAACGCGTGTTTAACATATTTTAATAGTAGGCTGATTGAATCCAACTTCAAAGTAAGCACGACTAGCTGAAGACATTAAGACCCACAATGTGAAACGGGCAACATTGTTTTTTTTTTTTAGAAAATTGACAACACGTTTTCATTTCCCTGTGTTGGTCAGAGCTTCTTTGCAGAATAGACCATCTGCCTTCCTGCCAGGCAGCTCGTAAAAGGCGACCATAGGCTTACCTAACACTGTGACATATGACTAGGTGGTAGAGTTTCGCAGCGACTCACCCGGATTGGTACCACCGCCTTACCTATTCCTGCCGCCATAACGTCATGACGTGTTCCGGTTCGGAGGGTAAGGTAGCCGGTAAACTTAGTTTTGCTCGGGGCCTAACATCCCAGACTCAGGTTGGCAACGCACCATTACCAACTTTGGTGTCTCTAGGCGGCGGGAATTTCTTACCACCAGGAAATCCGTCTGCTTGTCTGCCTTCCAATATAAATAAAAATAAAAAAATAAATAAAATTTATTTTGTCCATTCAGTATGTCGCTGTACTGTGAGGCATGCTCCAAGCGAAGTATATGAGCCACGAACCTAGTATGAGCTTGGGGTTGCCGTCGACGATGTCCCCGCTGCTGATGTTGACGAGGCGCACGCCGGCCGCTGCCAGCGCCCGCAGCGCGGCGTTCACGTTGTTCAGGTGATGGACCCGCATGCGACCGCGCTCTCGTTTCTGAATACGTATACCGTATGCAATATACACACACAATTAAATAAAAAAGTAATCATTTCCCAATACTACGTCATGTTTTGATATATCTTGGTATAGATCAATGTAGACTCTTCAGAAATACAAACGGAAATACAGGGGTGTTGAAGTTTGTCGCGTCTGTGTGTGTCTGTCAGTCTGTCTGTGACGTCATAACTTTCAAACGGATGTACCGTTTTCAATGTGTTTTTTTTTGTTTGATGTCCCCACTACAGGATGACCCACAACGATGTGCCATCGTGATTAGATGTAGGTTTTGTCAGGGATTCATGATTTTTTTTTAATTTCAGTGTTACATCTTCCAGACTCGATCGATACACTAATCGCATTTGTGATATAGTTCTCTATTTTTATGAGATGAGAGTGCAAACAAGCAGACGGATTTCCTAACGGTAGTACCGGAAACGTTAGATGTCGCCACCAAAAGTGGTAATGATGCGTTAGCGTAACTAAACAGAGTCTGATACGTGAAACCTCTCGAGTGTAACAAACGAGCATGTTGTCCTGGTGATGACATCCGCTGCCCGCGGATAGCTGCACCATCACCGGCGGTCTCCATTGATTGCTTTACCATTAAACCAGCAGCTTAATGGGTCGTAGGTAGGGATGAAACGATACCACTGGGTAATCGAAACTTTACTCAATACTGGTATCGGTCGTTAAGTATCGATACTTCCGCAGTATCGATCACAAAGTATCGATACTAATATCGTATCGTTTTTGGAAAATTTTGAGTGAATACCGTAACAAGTATTGGTATTCTTTCTTGAAAAGTACTAATAATATTCTAACATAAAGTAATAATTTTTGAGATACTCCCGACCACGAGTGTCTAAATACACAAAACTAAGCCTTCGATGCGTTCAAAAACTTCAATTTAGGATAAACGTTTTTTTTTTCAATGTAAAAAGATAAACATCCATTATGTTAATTTCCATAAACCATAAAATTTACTGATATGAGTACTTTTAACCGATACCTACTTGATACTTCATTTCAAAGTATCGATACTAAAATGTACTTGGTATCGGTCAAAACTATCGAGTACCTACTTGGATTTACTCGTATCGTTTCATCCCTAGTCGTAGGAAGGACTTCAAGTGGTTAAGAAAACCTGCCACAAGTAATTGATTCCATAAACGTTGTCAAACCAAAACACGACAGTGGCAAACACTGGTTTTACGATAAAATGATGATTTAAAACGCTTGTCACTATACAAGTGCAAATATTTTTTAAACACTGGCATAGATATATTGTAAGATAAGTAACTGTATTCTGTATAAAAGTTCCATCCATTCGGTAGCTGTTGTCGACTGCATTTTATCGTTATTTGTTACTTAAATCATAATTAAAATAAAATATAGATAGATGGCATTATTTACGAATTGTTGTGAAGTCAGAATTTCGAGGAGTGACAGCAGAACTTCTCCATCTCGCAGGTCCTGGAACAGATCTTCGACCAAGGGTTTGCCATGCTGGAAACAGAAAATAAGCCATTTAGAATTTAGGCATAGCGAGATCGAGAGAACGCTTGTGAAGGTCAGCCTGCAAAAACTTAATGCCTAAAGCTGAAGATCGTGAATGTACTTACAAACATGTGATCTATAAATGTTTTTATTTGCATTTGTAAGGTATTCGATTCACTCGCCTTTCTCTCTTTTCTAACTTTCTCTCACTTTTCTAATTTTAAGAATACAAGTCGCTTTTAGAAACCACAGATGGCAACGGTGCGGTGTAAATTTAAGATAGCCGACAACCCTACCCTCGAAAACGCAAAACAACAAGGGTGCATTCCGCACCGATATTTAGACGACTACGGTGGTAGTGCTAGCCCTGCCGCCATAGCCATCGTAGCAGAACTTTATCACCTTACGTATAGGAGATTCAACAAATAAAATAATTTATTACCCCAATCGAAATATAGCAGTCTCAATAATAGACATAAACGAAAGTACTCCTAGGTTTAAGTTGTCATTTAAGTCTTTCTTACACTTACAAATTCTTTTGACCGCGGGCCAGTAAATTTAAAGTTAAAAAAAATCAAGTGGCCAGTAAATTATAATTATTAAAACACCTAAAAATAGCATATATAGCAAAAATAGCAAATATTACGATTATAAAACGTCGTATAAAGATAACATAAGGCATTTTTTTTATTTTACAATACTTTATTAAAATAAAATCCATTTATGAAGTCTTAACATATGTAATACGCAATAGGTATATGTTTGAAGTATCGATTTAGTATCTTAATTGTTCAAATTTCAATAGTCTTTTAACATTTTAACCATAAATTTTTTTAAGGAGGTTCATATTTTTTTCTAAAAAAAAACCCTTAGCGGGCCGGATTAAAACCTTTCAAGGGCTGGATATATTGTATATTGTAAGCCTTGAGTATGCTAGTCTATGTTAATTAATAAATTGGCTAACGTTAATGACGATGGGGTGATTTGCCAACTTATTAACCAACTGATATTGTTCTCAATTTATCGTACACGATGACACCGAGTAGTTCCACGCACGCTGTCTATCATTGCCCTAGAGAAACCACACATTTAAATGAGAACAGGACAAGTTTATAGCTGTTCTTTTCCACCTTCCTTGACAAGTCAATAAAAATACCTAGTACATAATAAATATAAAACATATAAATCTAGTATCTTCGGCTAGTCTTAGGTGCCTTGGTTGTGACTCTGCCTACCTCTTCGGGGATATGGGAGTGAAGATACTTCTTCATATAAATTCTACACGGTGGTCACACTACGCTCGCGACTGCGGAAAGTGAATCAATCCATTTGTCAATAGTCACACGCGTTGTAGGGACTATTAGTGGTTAGTGATGGAGACGAAATATTTCGGCCACTAAAAGTTATTCTAAATGATGTTCTTCCATCTTGCAATTATTTTCTTCAAGTAGTTTTGTGTGTTCTTTTATTATTTGTTTTAGCTCTTCTGTTTCCTTTTTAATGTTTTGATCCGTTTTGATGTCTGCTTTAGCTTTTGTCATTACACCTAGTTTTTTTGTTATGTGTTCCTGACTCAACATTTTAGGTGATGGTCAATTTAGTGATTATCTGGGAGAATGTGTGGCCTCTGAATGCCAGGTATGGTCAGTAAGCCGGGGCAAGGCTCTACGCCGACTCATCGCTTGAAACTTTGTAAAACGCAAATCCAGCCTTAAATTGAGTACTCATGTCACCCATAAGCAGTCTTCTCAGTTCTAACCAAATACAGTTCCTATTGACTGCATGACGTGTCAATCGTCGATGGCCGGACACTGACCGACCGATTTCACATTTTGGAGTTACATAGAGATGTTAATTCGCTCAAGGCTTTTATACTTCTTTTTGGATCGATATAAAGTAGAGTATTGTTTCCACTTCTTTAAGGCAGCTTTATGTTCACGTGGTGTCATATCTTTTACTAATTTCCTTAAACCTTTCTCATTCTTCATCTGATACTTTAATCTTTCCTTTTCTTTAATCTCTTCACACTTTTGAGGATCGCTTTTTTTACGTTGGTATCTTAATCGCTCTGCTTCTCTTTTCTTTTCTAATTGCTCCTCTTTGGATAACTTTCTCTTTTTAGGAGTCCTCTTTAGTGTACGCAATCTACCTTATTATCCTTATCGGGATGTTCTTTCAGATACAAAAGGTGTGTTTTTTTATATAATGTGTACGTAAATTTACCCCTTACGTCTAATTGTATTTCTTAGTACTGATTCCGGAGTTGCGTGCGTGCGTGCTTGCGTGCGTGTGTGTGTGCGTGCTACGTTTGTTTGTTGTGTGTGTTAATATAATAGATTATGTTACCACATATATTATCGCTTCGATCTCACTCTAGTTTAGTTTCAGTTTTAGCCTTACCTATTCCTGCCACCATAACGTCATGACGTTTTCCGGTTCGGAGGATAAGGTAGCCGGTAAACTTACTTTTGCTCGAGGCCTAACATCCCGGCCTCAGGTTGGCAGCACACCATTACCACCTTTGGTGTCTCTAGGGGCGTGAATTTCTTACCATCGAGAAATCCGTCTGCTTGTTTGCTTTCCAATGTCATAAAAAAAAGCCATTCAAATAAAGTTATTTTAAAGTCACGAATAAGTAACTGGTAAGTATTTAAAAGATTATACACTTTGTTGTATAGGTAGCCTGTCTGTTTGTTATATTGGTTTTCGTTTTTTGCAAATTCAGAATCAATTTTAATTTTGCCCTTTCGTTTCCTATAGCTTTATGTTTTTCTACTAACATATATAGTACATGTAATTTCCGCATGCTTAGCAAATCACTTTATTAAAAAAAATCTTCTCATATTCAATTCAATAAAAATTCAATAAACTCGAATTAATGTTGTCTTCGATGTGACGTTTTTAAGTGATTAAATTATCTAGACCAATTTACGAATTCTAAGTAATCTTTTAAGATTACAGACTTTTCTGGCACAATCATCTCAAATTTAATTAATTAAAGAATGTTATAATTAACATGGTTTAAGATTTTTTATTTTCTCAGAAGGAATACATTGTACTCACTTACTTGAGAAATACATTACTACTACTATTACTATTTGAGAAATACAAATTTGAAGACATTTTAAATATTTTGTAACTTTTCAACATAAAAACACTTATCTATAATAATTCATCATTAGTGTCTACGGTTGTTTAGACACTAACTTATTACAGTTGACGATATTAACAAGAAACCAATACAAAGATATCGCGCAACAAGGAGTTATTTTGTAGTTCATGTTTTGGCCGTATCACGTAAACAATTTTAAGTTTAGATATTTTATGTTTGTATTTCTATTTTTCCCACTCACATACAATATACTTTTAACCCTTCCAATGCTTACATACATACATACGAGGGCCAAACTGAAAGTTTTTAGAACTGGCAACTGAAGCTTTGCGTTACTGCTTCACGAAATCAAACTAACAAAACAAAATAAATAACCCTACAAAATATATACAAAACGTAGCAATAATTGATTTAAAAAATATGTTCCTTGTTTTTGTTAGATCTTTTTAGGGTTCCGTACCCAAAGAGACTCTATTACTAAGCCTGCCTGTCTGTCTGTCTGTCTGTCTCCAGACTGTATCTCATAAATCGCGATAGCTAAAAAGCCGGAGTTTTCACAAATTATGTATTTCCGTTGAAGCTATAACAACAAATATTAAATATTAAAAAAAAATAAAACATTACCCCATAGAATAAACGAATTTTTTTGCTCAATATTAAAAACGGTAACAGGTAGATACTTGAAATTTTCACAGAATATTTACTTGTATATTACCTTTCAAAAGAAATAATTAAATAACAATAAAATAAATTTTAATGGGAGCTCCCATACAACAAACGTAATTTTAATATATAGATTACAAATACGGAACCCTTCGTGCGCGAATCCGACTCGCACTTGGCCGGTTTTTTTTGTTTTAGTCATCGTCAGGTAAAGGTTCAGATGAAAAAGAACGAAACTTTGTAACTATGTATAACGGTGTGGACAAATACAAATATACCTGTAAGATTATTTATTCCGATTATATCATAATTGATAGTAATATATTAGATATAATAAATCTGTGTAAGGGTCAATTCTGTACATTGAAAATATTGAAAAATAAATAGCAGGGGGTATTACTGGATCGATACCAAATCTAAATATATAATTCAACAAATTTTTGTCTGTCTGTATGTTTAGGCATCACGTTAAAAACAGTTCGATTCCGATTAAAGTTGGTATAATTATACCTGGGCATAAAATGGGATACTTTTTATCCTGGAAAAATACGTAGAAAAAAAAAATCTTAATTTTTCAGTTTTATCACGCTAAGACTGACATCCGCGCGGACGCAGTCGCGGGCGGAAGCTGGTGTACAATATATACTACGATTACAATAAATATAATAGAGTTGTTTGTCCGAGTGAATTATGGCTACCCTACGAATGGTCCGCTCCATATTAATAGAGTATAATTGAGTCGCATAGTTGTGAGAGCATTAAACTTGTATTTGGCGAGAACGTTCTGACATTACTATTGTTTTTGATGAGTGGATCATACGAGCACTACCGGCAGTAGGATCATATAAATAAATAAATATCTCTGGACAAGTTACACAAATTGAATCTAATCCAAATATTATATGCTTGTGTTATGGGTCAACGATTCTAAAACAAAGAAATACTTAAATAGATACAATAATAAATTAAAAAAACACCCAGACCCGGAAATGCAGACATCTAAATGTTCATCACACACATGCCTGCCCCCGTCGGGAATCGAACCCGAGCCTCGGTCAACATTAATATTAATGACGATGGAATTATGGAAAACGTGAGGGTAAATACATTTATATTATGTCTGGCAACATTAGCAGCGCCCTCCCGTCGCGCACATTTCTCTGGCGCACGATTACAGTTCTGTTACTGTCCTTGGTTAAACTCAGACTCGGCAGACAAATGGTTTGACACTTGACATTACCTTGGCTAGTTGTGAGTTGATCCACTTGGCGAAGGTTTTCTTTTGGACATCCTCCCTCTCATCTGGAACAAGACCATAAGACATTTTAAAATATATCATTGTGGTATAACAGACCTGAAGGGCAAAGTTTATCTGCTTTTCCCTAAAGAAATATAATAGAACAGTTTATTCAGTTAGAAATACTTCTAAAATCTATTAGTCCCTTCCAACTTTCTAAAGTAGAGAAATATGTACCTACATTATAAGGTAAAAAATAGTGACCCGATCACCATTTTGCAAATTATAGAAAATTACATAAACTTTTATTAATCCATTGAAAAAACATGTGTAAAGTATATTATTTAATGATGAGAAAGTACTGTCTCAAAAGGAAAGAATATAATGTTTGAAAATAGTGCGAT
>NJDD01001324.1:707435-719105 GCA_002245505.1 Calephelis nemesis
CCCCCCCCCCCCCGCGCTGCTATCCAAGCTATGACAGCTGTGCCGTACACATCTGACCGACTCCTTCACCAAACGGTATATTATGTATTGACACGATGGCCAGCCAACCGAATGCCCAGCGTAAGCCAATGTATAAACAGTGACCAAGAGACAGCTGGCAACAGGCGAGCACAGGTTGACGTATAGGTAATTACAAAGACCGCTGGCGTGCAGAATCTCGCTCAGGTAGGGTTCCACCGCCTACTTCCTGCCGCCATGCCTGCCTGAGGACGGCGACGCACCTGTACGGTCTATGGTATCTATAGGCCATCAGAAGAGTCGTGCGCTTATTCGCTTATCTCTCACAAAAACATACAATTTAAAAAGTACAAGTAGGAAGGTTCCAGTAAATGGTTCGTCAACCGTATCCCACTGTTGCGATCTTGAAACTCAACCTTTGTTAACGACACTGAAGTGTTTCCATTTTTTATGCAGCAACTAGCTGTTGTCCGGGGCGTTGCCAGCGTGATTAATGGTCCCACAGGTACTAGGTGGTAGAGTTTCGCAGCGACTCACCCGAATTGGTGCCACCGCCTAATCTATTCCTGCCGCTATAACGTCATGACGTGTTCCGGTTTGGAGGATAAGGTAGCCGGTAAACTTACTTTTGCTCGAGGCCTTTCATCGCAGCCTCAGGTTGGCAACGGCGTGATTTTCTTACCATCAAGAATCCGTCTGCTTGTTTGCCTTCCAATATTTAAAAAAAAAAACATTTTTTCAGTATCTGTAACCAATGTGCTACTTAGTAGTGGCACACACATAGTACATAGTTCTATGTGTGTGCCGAATTTCAAGAAAATCGGCTCAGTAGTTTTTGCGTGAAGGAGTTACAAACAAACACACAAACTTTCGCATTTATTGTTAATATTAGTATAATAACAAAATCTGTAACAGCCCTGTGACACATTACATTTTTTCTGTTACACATACTAGAACAACGCAATCAAATAAGCAACTGATGTTGGGTTTACGATCAAGCGAAAGTAGGACCCAATTGTTCTTCTGTTGGCTAGATCTGTACCAACCAATTTTTTTTATGATATTGGAAGGCAAACAAGCAGACGAATTTTCTGATGGTAAGAAATTCACGCCGCCTAGAGACACCAAAGGTGATAATGGTGCGTTGCCAACCTGAGGCCGGGATGTTAGGTGGTAGAGTTTCGCAGCGACTCACCCGGATTAGTACCACCGCCTTACCTATTACTGCCGCTATAACGTTATGACGTGTTCCGGTTCGGAGGGTAAGGTAGCCGGTAAACTTACTTTTGCTCTAGGCCTAACATCCCGGCCTCAGGTTGGCAACGCACCATTACCACCTTTGTTGTCTCTAGGCAGCGGGAATTTCTTACCATCAGGAAATCCGTCTGCTTGTTTCCCTTCCAATATCATAAAAAAATGCATCAATGGCATCACAGTACGCGCACTTTTTCAAGGATCAGTCTCACCTTCACAATCATCTTCTCTGAGAACTGAACTCACAAAAACTTCACAAGTCTTGAGAAACGTCAACATGAGGTGTGGAAAGTGGAAAGATTTTTTTTTATTTAATAACTTTGGACTAGACGATCTGCTGTAGTTCAACTCAAATAGTAGATAGTTTTAGCAAAGCGACAGTCAACCGAACCGAGTTGTCATCTATTATAGTCTAGTCAAATAAAACTCATTTTTATTAGGTGGCATTAATTGAACTTTGGGTGAAAACTTCCTATATAAGTAGATATACATATATATCATTAGTAAACTTAAAAATAAAAAGTCATCAATTTTGAACTAGTACTTTTTTGTATTTAACGAAAATATATAGAAACTAAATACTCTTAAACAATAATTATTATTTTGGTGATTTTGTAAGCAGTGGTGTGTTTTAGAATTAATTACCAACAATGATAACCATATCCCATACAAAATTATAATTTGGGTGGATGTTTAGTTTTTAATATAAAATATATTTTAAAGAAACGCTCAGGTCGAAAATCGGGGATTACGAATGTTTCATCTAAATAAAATTTGCATTATTCAGCATGAGTAAAAATCCCTCGAGTGTCTTTAGTGCAAGTCAGAAAAAAATATAAAAAAAACAGTTTTTCAATTAGTTCTAATAAAGTCACCAAAGTGAAAACTTAGTATAAGTTAAAAGCTGTTGTTGAGAGTATATATAACAATCAAAACCCCCAAAAGTGCTGTTTTGTAAGTCATTTTTTTTAATATTTAACAAAAATCATTATTATTGTAAAATATATATTTAATGTAAACTACTACCTAGGTAATTTTATTGTTATTATATTTATACGGTATTATTAGAACAGATGTGCCAATTTTCACTTGAAAATTATTTTTGGGTATACGTAAAAGAAAAAAAACGCATTTTTAGGTAGGCAACCGCGTTAAAGCATGGAAATTACCATGAATGTATTACAATGCATCCGTACTATTGTTTAAAACATAAATTGGTCAAGTGTCTTTATTGCAACCTTATATCTTAAATTGACTAGACTATTATAGTAAATGCGACAAACGTGATAATTATTTTAACATACTAATCGTAATTGTCGGTGCAGGTACAACTAGCCGAGCTATAATCTCCATTTAAGATATTTCTGCTCTTACGCTTCTGATTTGGATAAAACTCCTAATCACGTTTTATCTCTTTGCTGTGCTAGTACCTCAGTTGGTTGGGAACCTACATGTCTTATAAATAAAAGTTGTGAAGTTTGCTGGTTTAATCATTACAATACAGTTGTTGTCAATACACTTTCTATATAACTTGACACCGTAACTTTGTTCAATATGGCCCACGACATTATATTATTTAAATATTTTTTGAAGTGAAACTTCTTTAGAATCGTTGTGATTTCAAAACGAGTGCAACGGAAAAACGACAGGTAAGAGACACAAATATGTATTCATCTCATTCCTTTGCAGGTAAGAGACACAAATATATATTCATCTCATTCTTTTGTTGATTTACTGAAGTTTCACTTCTATCGTCTGTGAATCGCACACACTCCTTTTTTTATCATTCTTAAACATTTTAATCATATTATTTTAGGGTTTACATTATTTTGGATTATTATATTTTTATTTATTTATAACATACCATATTATTGAAATTTTCCGATTTTATTCGTGTTTTTAATTTAATATTCTAATTTTCATTGTTTTAATAATCTGACATATCCATTCAAGTATTAAGTTTAGATGGAAAAATAAATTTAAAAAATATTTGTCAAATATTTGTTTGTTTTATCACAGTTAGGACAGTAGGTATTCACAAACTTAAACAACCGAACAAACTTACTACAGAATCACTTTACTACCAGGATACTGCATCCATTGGAGACGACTCGCTCCGACGGTTCCACTCCCTGGCCATGAACACTCAATCTGTTACGTCACATTTGGAGCTTACTGCTCCTCCTCGCGGTTTTGTCCTTTTGACTTATTTGATATTTTAGTTTTATGATATTAGAAGGCAAACAAGCAGACGGATTTCCTGATAATAAGAAATTCTCGCCGCCTAGAGACACCAAAGGTAATAATGCGTTGCCAACCTGAGGCCGGGATGTTAGGCCTTGAGCAAAAGTAAGTTTACCGGCTACCTTACCCTTCGAACCAGAACACGTTATGACGTTATGGCGACAGGAATAGGTAAGGCGGTGGTACCAATCACGGTGAGTCGCAGCGATACTCTACCACCTAGTCAGTTGTCACGGTTTTAGTGACGGTAAGCCCATGTTCGCCTTTTACGAGCTGCCTGGCAGGAAGGCAGATGGTCTATTCTGCAAAGGAGCCCGAACCAACACGGGGAAATGGTATAGGATAGCATGTTATGTATAATTTATCAAGTTACAGCTCATTACACAGAGCTTCTACAGATTGGAGTCACCAGTCTTCTGTGTAGGGCAGGCTTGGAGAAAGGAACGCCACATTACGCATTACAGAAAGCAAAGCTGTGGCAAAATATCGGGCTCAACACGTTGGTGCACTGGACATAATGCGGGAAGTCACAGGTAACATGCAAGGTTTGCAGGTTTTCAGGGAAGAGCTGGGATGGCTGGAATAGCATCCATGTCGTCAACGCACAATGGCTAACCACTAAAGCTAAGTGCAGTTGACTGCCCGCATACTAATACAGGAAAAATATAATACTGGAAACAAACAAGCAGGTGGACCTCGTTGCCGAAAGTTAGGATGTTAATCAACTTGCGTAGGTATTAAAAATATTAGTTGGTGATGTTCAGGTGGGCCATGGTCATCACTTTAGCCTTCACATCGTCCACTGTTGGAGAGTAAAAAATATCGACAGTTTGTATTGACATATTTGGGTTTGGTATCGATCCAGTAACACCTCCTGCTCTTTATTTTTTCAATATTTTCAGTGTATAGAATTGACCCTTCTACAGATTTATTATGTATAGTAATATATGTATAGATTACTGATTTTGTTAACATCGGTTAACATGTATTTACCTACTCATATTCCAACGACGTATCATTGAAAAGAGCCAAGGAGACCGGAGACGGACGGCAGCTCGAAGGTCGTTTTTTATGTTGTTACAAGCACCTTAAGAATTACCTAATACATTACATTGTTTGTACGTAACATAACACGAGATGTATCATTTTCACATTACGCATACATTTGCAACAAATGTAGGTAAGGTATATTGCCAATGCTATAAAATGAATATACGTTAACTTATGTACCACGGACCATCTTTTCACAATAGATAAATCTTATAACATCGTTTCTGATAAAACACACGGAGAGCGAGAGTGAAAGAGAAATGGGGGGGGGCTTATTTTCTGTAGTTTTTTGTTATTGTGCACGACGACCATACACACATCGGCGAGAATGACCCAATCCGTAGGATGGCACGCATTGATACTTAAACGATAATATAGGCTAGGTAAAATGTTAATGTTTTAAGATTTTGATTTAAGTATATAACGTTTATTTTGTACATGATTATGTTCTTATATACTTTCTGATAGTTTATATAGTTATTTTAACTTGGAATATGATGTTTAGACTAGGATTTGTATTGATTTATGATGTTTTTATGCATGTAAATTTACAAAGATAATTTATGTAAAATTTGTGTCTAAAATAGGTTCTATTATCTAGATTTGTGTATCAAATGATAGAATATGTTAAATTTTACCGTATTAACGTAATTTAAAGCATATAAGTGTGGTAAATAGCCGAAAATTCGGCCAAGTTTAGGTGTGATAATAAAATGTTAAATTTCTTGCGTTTTACTTACCCAATCTAAATAAGATTATAATATGTTGTTATGGGTGAATAAACAGACGTAATGTGCATGCGACCGCGCCCGTAAAGTTAATAAATTCGAGAGCGCCGCGCCCGCACATTTTATACTAGGACGGCGGGGGGCAGGGTAGTATAAAATACGGAAATCACGGAATTTCGCCGCCACACGAAAACCGAGCGACGCCGCGTGCACAGCCATGTATGTATGAATGACCTATACATAGGAAATAAGGTTTGTACAATAATACAATTTGATAAATGTATGTTTTAGTAAAGATATTGAATAAAGTATGGTCCCGGGGGTGAGGCAAAGAATATTCTGGAATCCCGTTCCCGAATTTGTATTAATACGGGTGCCGGGAACCGTGTCAGTATTCGCGGTCGGACCTCCAGAAAAACACTGGGACTCTGAAGAATAGGAAGAAACTCCCAGCACAAGAAGAATAAGAACATTCTCAACAAGCCTCGCTCTCGCCCCTGTGAACGTGTAACAGTGTGTTTTATTTATTTCCCTAAAAATCTCTCCAGACGGTAGGCCATCAAATTCGTCGGCCCTTGGTAATCTATCGGCCTCAGTTATAGAACAGTTTACCTGGTATGGGTTTGCCAGGATTTGTAGACCGACCAACTGAGTGTCGGCTGTAGTCGGATATAGCTAATAATTGATGGAGAGGTCACTAAGAACCGTAACATAGTTCGCCGGAACAGCTAGTATAATATTTTATATAATATATTGTTCACTGTATTGGTCCGGGCTCCTTCACAGAATAAACCATCTGCCTTCCTGCACAGGCAGCTCGTAAAAGGCGAGCATAGGCTTACCGCCTCTAACATCACGATATCTGACTAGGTGGTTGAAGTTTGCAGCGACTCATCCGGATTGGTACCACCGTCTTAACTATTCCTGTGGCCATAACGTCAGTGCTTGCCGTTAACGTGTGCCGGTTCGGAGGATAAGATACCTAGAACAAACTTACTTTTGCTCGAGGCCTAACATCCCGGTCTCAGGTTGCCAACGCACCATTACCACGTTTGGTGTCCCAAGGCGGCGTGAATTTCTTACCATCAGAAAATCCGTTTTCTTATTTGCCTTCCAATATTATAAATATAATATTATGTATATATAAGATATTTACAAAACGACAATATTCGTAGACCCACGAGTATGTGGTACAATTGGAGAGCATTCCGGCACGCTCGCGGCCGCATAGCTCGACACGGCGGCTGCCTCGCCGGACGTACAGATTTCTCTCGACACCTACAAACACGGATATACACGGTCTACTCATGAGGAAGAGAACACTGACCAATGGGTCTTTTGTTTTTGAATCAATCTGCTACTTCTAGTTCATTATGTTTTTTATCTCATAAAAACATAATGAACAAAAACTTAATAGTTATTGTTATTATTTTTAGTTATTCTCTGTTTTCTTTATATTTGTTTGAAACAGATTGTAATTATGTTAATTTTTAATTAACCTGTGTTTTTTTTATTTATTTATTTGACACACTTTTATTATTACTTGAAATTTCTTTTGACATTCTGTATTTGTTATACGTTAGACGTTGAAATTTAAATTTGACATTTTACAATTGCGTAATAATTATTTTTATATTTGATAATATTAAATAGTGTTTTGAACTGTAACTATTGTTAAATATTAAGTTTTGAGACTAAAAAAATGTACAAGTGTAATTACTTTGAATAAAAATATATTCTATTATATTCTTTTAGAAGACAAACAAGCAAACGGATTTCCCGATACTTTGACTTGGTGGTTTGATGATAGAGTGGTGTGCACGAGCTCTCCAGAATTGGTTCCACCGCAGTTTGGCGCAACTTTAATATAAAAAAAATAAGTTTGCTATGTTTTTTATTCGCCCAAATCATATGACACTAGTTGCCTTATATCTGAATGCCTTTAGAGTTACTTTCAAATTATACGGGTTATACCTTTTCAAGTAAACTTTACACAAAATTCGGGTTTGCAATGTATCTATGGAAGTCCCGTCTCTTATTACGTAGGATTTATATACTCTTTGTTTAACCGTCTTACCAATTGGTATCCTGTCGTGTCCCGTGCTGGAGAAGAGAGTAGGTCACCGGTACAACGCTATACTGAGTTAGCTACCAGTCCAGCGGCAGCATGTGTGTTAAAAATATGTTACAAAATTGTTTAGGCATTCCAACATATTCAACCAACTTGAAGTGTGCAAATATTTTAACAAGTATTTATAAAATTAGTAATTTTAATTATTTAATTTTAATCGCCTCTGTCGTCTAGCGGTTTAGTTGTTTGACTTGACTGCCTGAGGTCCCGAGTTCTAATCCCGGGTCGGCAACTAAAAATAAAAAGGATTTTTCCAATTTTCTAATAAAAAAAACGTTGCTCGGGATTGGATATGTGCTTGGTTGGCAACAGGCTTGCCACCTTTCACGGTATGGTGCCTGGTTGTGCCTCTGCCTACCTCTTCGGAGATATGGGCGTGAAGATCCTTATTTACTATTAACAACATTGATTTTGTATAACGATATTACACGATTAATTATTAATACAAACAATTTTTAAAATATAAATAATTTTAATCCCATCTAACGTTAACTGCCACAGAACCTAGCCAGGCAGAAGAAAAAACGGCAATGATTTTGTTTAACGAAATTAATGGAAAATAATCATTTTCTTCTGCAGTAAATGAATTCCTAAATGTCGGTCCGGCGTACAAGCTACTCATAAATAAATAAATAATATGCTGAATTCACCAGATATGGCTCTAGCCGTAAGCTGACTTCTTTCTTTTTCCTAAACCAAAAATGACAACATAGTGGCTCCCGTTTTCAATTTGTAGAAGACATAAAAGATAATTCGCTTCCGGACTCAATTTCGGTTAAATCACTCAATTAGTGTATCGTTTCTGAAGGAGCATACTTTGAAGATGATAAAATAAATTTTGATAAATAAATAACAGTTTGTGTATTATTTGTAATTTCCCATTACTTCCTTGACAGAATAGTATAACTTTGAAACATCTACAGCGAAGCTTAGTTTTATGCGTTTGCAAATTATAAGAAAAACATTTTTGTAAAAAATAGCAAAATGTTACGTATAGATGTACGAAAGATGGAACTGGTGTGTATCTACCTGAGATTGGAATATCAAGCCTCGGATGTGAGTAAAATTTACAAGATCCTTATTCAACCATACCGAAATATACCAATGGCTAACACTGACGTTAACAACAAAATTCTACAACCATATGGTAAAGGTGTCTTTAGCGAGCAACAGGACGCTCGTTTCTGACGAGAAGATCTGCATGGATAATAAATAAATAAATACGCTGGACAAATTGCACACATTGAACTTAACTACAAAGTCAGCAAAGAAATGACATAAAGAAATAAATAAAGAATCTTCACGCCCATATCCCCGAAGGAGTTGGCAGATGCACAACCAGGGCACCCACGACTAGCCGAAGACAGCAAGTTCCACAATGTGGTAGGTGGCAAGCCTACGCCAACAGGGCACATCCACTCCCAGTAAACGTTATTTTTATTAGAAAATTGAAAATATAAATTTTCTAATATTTCTGTTGCCCGACCCGGAGGTCAGACCGGCACGTGGTGCGGCGTCGGCCACCCCGGCGTCGGCGCTCCAACGTAGGAGCTCGTGTCGGCCGCCAGCCGCCCGCAGCCACATCCACCGACCGTTACACACAAACATATCGACACACACGCCACTAGACTATCCTCATCAGTCGTCACTATACCTAACTCGCTGCTGCCGCGCCTCACCACTTACCCGGCCCTTTACCTGCTACTATACCTACTCTCCGAAACGAAATCGATATGAAAAAAAAATCTAATGACGATATTACTAATTTTTTTTAAAACGGGTGTGTTCTCCCCGGTCCTTACACACCTGTTCAGGTGTTGTTAAGTTTAATTCAATGCGAATGTTAATTGCAAATCATAACTTAAAAAAATATTTTACAAAGATCTTAACATCCAAAGATCGTGCGAACTCCCTTACATGTATGACACTGAAGTCGTAGCGGCTACACTCAGAAAGCTTACTTATATTTCCCAGAGTCTTAGGCAATGACAATTAATGTCGGAAGATGAGTAGGCGAGGTGCTCTCTCAACCTTTCTAAGTTTTAAATGGCGTCCTACAAGGTTCCGTCCTCGCTCCAACCCACAACATTATACAAGAAGACGCGGATCGAATTCTACAGATTAACTAATTTCACTGAATGTTGAAGAGTGTACCATAATTCATATTGGGCGCAGTGATCCTCATCTATCCTAATATATTAGGTATGCTCTTAAAAAGTATTCTAACAAAAAGTTCTAGGAGTAATAATAGCCAATGATATTAAATTCACGATAATAAATTCACGACGCCTAGAGTCACCAAAGGTGGTAATGGTGCGTTGCCAACCTGAGGCTGGGATGTTAGGCCTCGAGCAAAAGTAAGTTTACCGGCTACCTTACCCCCCAAACCGGAACACGTCATGACGTTATGGCGGCAGGAATAGGTAAGGCGGTGGTACCAATCCGGATAAGTCGCTGCAAAACTCTACCACCTAGTCAGATGTCACGGTGGTAGTGACGGTAAGCTTATGCTCGCCTTTTACGAGCTGCCTGGCAGGAAGGCAGATGGTCTATTCTGCAAAGAAGCCCGGACCAACACGGAGATTCCTTTATCTATACACTTTTTTGCACAGTTATCCAGCAATTGAAAACACCGTAATTCATTTTTTTAAGATATTTCTTTGCCGGTCATTTCTTCGGGTTTATTATCCAAACATGGTGTGTGGGTCACATCAGGTCACCTTATGGTGGTACACATTTAACCATGGTTAATTGTGATTGAAGGAAAGGATGATGATGATTGAATTCATGATCTAGCTGATTGTTAAATAGGTGCAGCGTTGACAATTATTTCTTCGTAACAGGAAATTCAGAAAATGGGAAAAAATCAGAATTGCGACGGACACGTCGAAAAAAAAAGGAAATTGCAAAAATGAAAATGCTAAAGTAAACGCAAACTCATAAAACTAAGGCACCAAAGAAAAAGAAAATTTAAAAAGTTTGATATAAATAAATCTACTTGTAAAGTACTTAAAATAGTGATAGCAATGAATGAAGTGAGTTACTAGATTATGTTATATTATTACTATTCAGTCTGATGAGAATTTGACGCAAAGGATGCATGCAAAGGTTCTGTGATCTAAAAAAACTCGGTTTAATTGTAGCCACGACTGGCCGAAGACACTAAGTCCTACAATGTGATAGGTGGCAAGCCTCTCGCCAACCAGGCACATATCCAATCCCGAGCAACATTATTTTAATTAGAAAACTAGCTGCCCGTTCCGGCTTCGCTCGGATGGTAATTTTTTTACCAGAAACTGAGATATAAGCTATCCTATCTCTCAAGTTGGATCGAACTGCACATGGTGTGCGAATTTTATTATAATCGGTTAAGTGGTTTAGGAGTCCATTGAGGACGAACATTGTGACACGAGATTTATATATATTAAGATTGGAAAACCCCAATTTTCTTATTTCGTTGCCCGACAGAGGATTCGAATCCGGGACCTCAGGCAGTCAAGTCCAACGTCTAAACTGCTAGACCACAGAGGCGATTATAACATAATAATCAGGTCAAAATCAAATCAAAAGGTTTAGTAGTGAACGGCTTTGTCAGCCAATAGTAGCACATTGAATATCGTCCTTGGGGGACATATCTAGGTCTTATTTAATTACTCTAGAGAGAGTACTTAAATAAGACCTAGAATAAGACCTAGTAGAAGGTCGAATTTAAAAGTAAGTGCGAGGCTTACCTTTCGCTTCCCCATTGATTTACTAGAATATAAAAGATGGAATATATTAATAATTGATAGTCAGGTCGTGCTTAGTACCCCAGTACCCTAACCTAAGTAGGTACGCTCGTAAACGTAAACTTTTAATATAAATAAGGTATAAAAGAAAGAAGAAAATTATTTATTATTTATTAAACCCTGTAACTTAAATAAGCATAAAATTATTTTTAAACAAAAAAGAAAACCGCCTTCAAAAACTCTCTAGAACTAAAAAGGATGAAATAATTTGTTATAACATTATGTGTACAAACTATATCCTACCTAAAAATATTTACAAGACCACAACAAAAGATATCGACGAAACTAACCTATGAATAAACACTTATTTTAATTACTTACCTTCCTTAATTGATACTCTTTTAATACATAACTAATATTATACCTAATACCAACACAATTTCTTATTTTTATGTAGCACTTGAAGTCGGTGCCTCCATTCATCCATGATAAAGCTTTATTCACACGATTTCTGTCT
>NJDD01001324.1:736971-766914 GCA_002245505.1 Calephelis nemesis
TTTTAAACATATTTTTATTGTCACATAGCAATTTATTTACTTCCGATGAATAAGGAATTGAAAATTATTTCAATTTTCATCGCTCGTTATGGTAAGTTGTACCTATGTCACATTATTATTATTGTTATTATAAAAGTAAGTAAATGAAAAGCTGGTACGACTAGCACTAGTTGTGAGCCCTTCGGCGTGAAGATAATTAAACATGTTAGAATGTACATGTATTGATCTAACCCTAATTGACACTGGTATAAGTCACAGAAATAAATAATACACATACGAAAAATATGAATGTATAATTGTTCAATATGGTCGAAATCAAACATCGTTATTGATCGTCAACTTGGTTATTACGCGCGTATGTAATACATAATATAAAAATACGAGAATGTAAACCTCCGATACAGATAAATGTGACAGTCAAAAGCAATACCCTGAAGTTAATTGCGAACCTTTTTATTTTTAATTATATTTTATGATTTTTAATTATTTTTGCATGCTATTTATGTATATTTATGTATGTATGCGTTGTGTTATTATTTGGTATTTTTGTTTGTTACTGTATATAAAAACCGTACCAAAAGCAAAACAATAACTGTCCCTTTCACACTCATAATGTTGACCGCGCAAGAAAGAGACGGGCATGCTTTTCATGGTGTGACTTGATGCGACGTCACGCCGCGCGCTTATTCACAGACGCTACACAAGCACAAAGTGTAAATGTGTTGTACGTGCCAGCTTTTGACAACCAACCTGTACACACCTCATATCTGAGGTACACACACTCTTTTTTTAAATTTACATTACATGGCGTGATTCACACGCACAAATTCGCGACGCAAGCACCCTTCATATGGTTTTTGTGAAATAAAAAGTAAATAGGTATTTTTAATATTGTTATCCTAAATGAAAATTTTTCGTTTCTGTGCGGCGACCGAGCAAAAATGTATATTCACGAGGATTGCGTTCAGGATGATGTCAACGAGAAGGACGGTTGTTCGAAAATTTCGAAATGGATATTAGGTTTTTTCTTTCCGAGATCGTGTACACCTTTGTAAATATTTCGTATAAAAAATAATTTAGTATTTCGAATCCTATTCCTGTTTTGGAAACCTAATCATGTGCATATTATATATCTATACATAGTATAAAGCAAAGTCGCTTTCCGCGTCAGTCTGTATGTATGTATGCTTATATCTTTAAAACTACGCAATGGATTTTGATGCGGTTTTTTTCAATAGGTAGAGTGATTCAAGAGGAAGGTTTATATGCATAATAAGATGCTTCATATATTAGAGAACCATTGATAATTTCAAGACTTCTAATGCGAAGTCGTAATATTTAGTCGTAATAAACATATTTTTTTGCGCTTGCATTGCAAACGCGGGCTGAACTCTACGAGATAGATCAAAATAATGTACTAAGTATTGTTTACCCTAATAAGGTCTACAAAAAAGTTCGCGATGGTATATGTTTATCTCTTAGGGATAACTTACAATAACCAATTTTTAATACGAAAAATAATGGCTCATTTACGAAGCGATTTAAAGCAATACAACATTAAACTTTATTTAATTAAATATCTTAAATAAGTGTTACATTTAATATAGAACAATATAGCCCTAATATAGTATAATTACAGTATGTACGAGGGTCAAACTGAAAGTTCATAGAAAATCAAAAACTAAGCATTCTAGCAAGTTATTAGTTTTATTATAACTTTTCAAAATAGCGTCCATTTACATCAACACATCGCTGCATTCGATGGAACCATTGAGAAAAGCACCTTGCCCACTCGGCCTTAGTGGTCTCTTCGACGGCGTTTTGAAACGCAGCCACTGCTTCTTCGGCGTCCATAAAATGTTTTCCTCTAAGTTTTTCTTTTATTTTCGGGAATAAATAAAAATCGCAGGGTGCGAGGTCGGGGCTATACGGCGGGTGACCCAGTATTTCCACGTCTGAGGTCGCCAAATAGTCGATCGTTTGCCTGGCGGTGTGCGACGAGGCATTGTCGTGATGAAGGAGGATCCTGCTGCGAGGTCGTTTCTCTCGAACTTTTTCCAAGACAAGTGGCAAACAGTTGTTAGTGTACCACTCTGCATTAACCGTTTTCTGATCCTCTAAGACAACTGTCGCGTAATGACCTGTCTTTCCGAAGAACGAGGCCACCATCTTTTTTCCAACACTTCGACCTCTCTTTACTTTAGTTGGCAACTCTTCGGAAGGAAACACCCACTGAGCTGACTGTCTTTTGGTTTCCGGATCAAAACAGTAAATCCAGCTTTCGTCACCCGTTAGTATGTCGAACACAGCATTTGAGTCACCTCCGTTAAATTTTTGGATCATTTCTCGGCACCAATCAACACGGCGGAGTTTTTGAGCTTCGGTCAAATTATGCGGTATCCAGCGGGCACAAAACTTCCTGACCGCTAAATGTTCATGGAGGTCACTCTTTTGTCAGTCTCTATCATACGCCGCACAACACTGATATTGTCTTCAGTCGTCGCTGTAGAAGGCCGTCCCTCACGCAAATCATCGGTGAGATTAGTTCGACCACGTTTGAATTCATTAAACCAGTTGTAAACTGCGGCACGAGATGGGACTTCATCGTGAAAAGCCAATCGAAGTCTATCATAACTTTCTTGTTGAGTTATATGACATCGAAAGTCATAAAAAATCATTGCACGAAAATTTTCTCGACTTAAATTCATTCTGACGTGCACAGACAATTTTCAATATGCCGCCAAATCGTAAAACGAATGACAAATGAATGAAATGTATACTCAATATTATTGGTAAAGAGTTCTATTTTCAAAATTTAAATTTATTTTTTTAATATAATGCTTTTAACTTGCCAGTTCTAAAAACTTTCAGTTTGGCCCTCGTAAATGAAGCGAATAGTTTCGGAGATATTACAGGTTTAAAATATAGGGACATCGCGGTTGCGGCGGTACTGGCTGGCCGCGGTGCGTGCGCGACGAAGCACGCGCCTTTTTCATAGGACTGTAATTTACACGATGCACGCATGCACGGTGCGATCGCACGCATTATTCGGAGCTCCCTAGTGAGGAAAATAACAAACTTAATAAAAACGTGCTTTTCAGCGCGACATTTTTTATCTAAATTGTATTTACGTTCATAATTTAATAATCCACACTAATATTATAAAGTTTGTTTGCGAAAGTAACTCTGTCTGTCTGTCTGTTACCTTTTCACGCCTAAGCCACCCAACCGATTTTTCTGAAATTTTGTATATAGATAGTTAGCATTCACGAGAAAGACATAGGCATATTATTTTTTGGAAATTCAACCCCTAAATGGGTTAAAGGGGGTGGCAAAATATGTATGAGAAAAATATTTTTATTGCACATTTTTGCATGAAACTTTGAATTAATGCTTTTTAGTACAAATGATGAAACACGTATTTCAGGATTTTTCGAAATTCATCCCCATTGGGAGGTAAAGGGGGTATCTAAGTATGTATGGGAAATTTAATTCTATTGAAATATTTTGCGTGACACTGAAATAATGCTCTGCATTCTGCAATACAAATTATGAGATACATATCTAAGCGTTTTTTGAAAATTAACCCCTATAAGGGTGAACGGGGGTGGCACAATTTGCGTAGGAAAAATATTTAACAGTAATTTTTACCATAAGTCCATAACAATGAACCACGTACATCAGTTTATCATTCACGAAAAACACACAAAGAAATTATGATATACTTACATAAATAAATAAAAATCCCTACTTCCCTACTAATATTATAAATGCGAAAGTAACTCTGTCTGTCTGTCTGTCTGTCTGTCTGTTACGCTTTCACGCTTAAACCAGTAAACCTCTTTGCGTAAAGTAAAAAAAAACCTTTAAAAGTAAACAGTAAATTTTTTTTTGTTACCCGGACCGGAAATAGAACCCAAGATCTCAAGAAGTAATTCCGAAGACGGACGATTAGACCTCAGAGACGATACATCTATTTCTAAAATTTCAAAAAAAAAATCTGTTCGAGGTTTCCGTAACTTGCTATACAGTTTAATTTAACAGGATTTGCCGAAGTGCAGATAAAACTGTAAACACAATAACGTATTCCTACTATTTATCTGAGGTGAAATTAGAAAAGAGAAAGTGTATGTTCAGTTTTGACGGCAAAATTGCTGAATTGATTTTAATATTTACAAAAAATAGATGAAAATTTGGATAGCGATATAGGCTACATTTTATCTTAAAATTTTAACGAGCAGTGTTGGAGAGCTAAATATCAAATTAGTAGACTACGCGGGCAAAGCCGCGGTTAACAGCTAGTTATTATATATACATAACCGTGCGCCAAACCTAGTTAAAAAGTTTAGTTCATTCAATTCACACCGTTACCTTTTAAATAACTATTATTTTTAAGCAAAATTAAATTGAACTCAAAGCATAAGAAGTGGTAAAGTTAAGACTTTGCAAAATAATACTACTATGTACTTACATTTGCTGTGGTTTAAGTGAATTTCATAGGGTCCAGATTTGTATGCTGGAACATCACCCAACTCCACAATCCATGTCACTTTACGTTGATACAGTGGAGTTAGTAACGCCATCTTGACATTTCACAAAATGTTACATTTCTGTCGTTTGAAAGAGTTTTGTTTAAAGTTCACTAGATGGCACCATCAATATAAAATAAAAAAACTATCACATCACATAAATCCATTTATTAACTGCAAAATTTGAATAAAACTTAATATTTAATAATACTTCACTCATTTTTCAGCTTGTAAAAAAATTGGGTAACCTTAATTTAAGAATGCGGTCAATGAAGGGTTCTGTCTGTTGCAGAAATCATCATTTAAACTTTATTCTATACGAACATTCAGTTCATAGATTTCGTATTTCCTATAAACTATACACTGGTTGCTGTTTACCTCACGGCGCTATTCTGCAATTTGCGCGGATTAATAATGTCAAAGACGTAATATTAAAATATTATGAAGGCGCGATTATGAACTACACGTCGCCGCGCCGTCTGTCAACAATAAGATTATTTTTTTTAAGAATCGGTGTTACAGTACCTATTAAAAAAACTACTAACTAGATCTCGTCCAAACTAAAGTTTATTAATTTCACCTTTGTGCATTTATTTTAGTGCAATAAAGGATTAAAATAAATAAATAAAAGTTCAGTGGAAGTTGAGAAGAAAGAATTTTCGAAGACACTCTTTCAGGTTGAACCTGCAAAGACTAGTGCAGTGTCATCTACATAAGAAAATATTTGGCAGTCTTGGGAATTTATTTTAAGCAAACTTTCACATAGGTTAAAAATAAGGGACCAAGTACGCTGCTATGAGAAACCCCAGAAGAAATGTCAGACTCGATAGTTATATACTCGTAGTTATCAATTTTTACAAGTTGTTTTCGGTTTCTTAGATAATCTTCAAATAAAAAATCAATAATTTTAGGGAAACAATATTCATAAATACTTGGATTAGCATTTAACAGATGAACATCAACTAATAAAAAATAATCTTTTTGGTGAAATTCACGATTTCACTCGCTACCATCTATATAATATTATCATTAATACTCGCTATTGTTTTGTCCCAGGTTAAACGGTAGAGAAGTAAACGGAAGGCTAACGCCGTCTCCCCAGGTTCGCAATGTATCATGATAATTTTAATATATAAGATAAAAATTTATTTATCATAAGAAATAAAAAATTTTTTTTTTTTACATTATTAAAAATAATCCGGTTGATCTTTTTAAATCAGAAACGAAATTTATGGTGATAAGCGATTGGGGCTGTCATTTGTATGATGTTTTCAAACATCTATTGACCACGGTTGTCTCTGTGACAGAGAGCGTGTGTGCTTGTTCGCTGTCTTAGGGATTATAAAAATGTAAACATGTCCGAGCGATTATCTAGCGAACCCATCCAATAGCATTTAGTTTAGTCCTCTTTTTCTGTTTATCTGGCGGTTATTTTAAGCCCGTTCACCTTGAGGTCCGAACCGCGTGGCCGAGGAACCTTCACCTCTGCCGTGCCTATGAATCGTTAAGCACTTTCATTTTTATTTGGGACTAGCCGCCCTGGCGAACTTGATACTGTTTCACATTGATGATTAAATAAGTGACTAACTGACTGACATCGAACACTGGTAGTCTGTATGGGGGCAACTTTTCCAGTCTTTCTTGTACCTTTGAAAGATTTCATAAATGGGATTGAACTTTTTTTGTATGAAGCCTGGCTTAGTGCCAGGCTGCCATTTTGTGTATCTTTTTCAAAATGGCGGCGCACGATAATTCTTACAAATATGGATAGCGGATACTTGTACAAACAAAAAAGTACTAGAATCAATATATCCTAAATCGTCAAGTTACAGAGTTATTTTTTAACAAATCAAATGCATCTTCACGCTCATACCCTGAAGGAGTATGCAGAGACACAACCAGGGCACCCACGACTATCCAAAGACACTAAGTCCCATAATGTGATAGATGGCAAGCCTATCGCCAACCGGGCACATATCCAATCCCGAGCAAAATTTTTATTATTATTAAATGGGAAAACCCCTTTTTTATTTGTTGCCCGACCCAGGATTCGAACCCGGGACCTCATGCAGTCAATGCCAATAACTGAACCGCAAGACCACAAAGGCGAAATTTCCTTTTCAATGATGTAGATAGAGGCGGGCTAATTATTATTATTATTATATTATTGGTAGGCAAACAAGCAGACGGATTTCCAGATGTTACGAAATTCACGCCGCCTAGAGACACCAAAGCTGGTAATGGTGCGTTGCCAACCTGAGGCCGGAATGTTAGGCCTCTAGCAAAAGTAAGTTTACCGGCTACCTTACCCTCCGAACCGGAACACGTCATGACGTTATGACGGCAGGAATAGGTACCAATCCAGGCGAGTCGCTGCTAAACTCTATCACCTAGTCAGATGTCACGGTGTAAGTGACGGTGAGCCTATGCTCGCTTTTACGAGCTGCCTGGCAGGGAAGGCAGATGGTCTATTCTACAAAGGAGCCCGGACCAACACGGGGGAAAAGACAGACATTTGCACACCACAATGTGGTAGAATATGTTGGTACCATTAAGTATTCTGTAACAACTTTTAAACAGACATATTTCTCAAATAAATAAATTTTATGTCATTTGTTTGTACTAGTGTCCCGTATCCATATTTGTAGAAATTGTCGTTTGCCGCCATTTTGAAAGATACACAAAATGGCGGCGGTTGACTAAGCCAAATAGGTTCAGACGCCTTTATTAAATTTATGTTGTGTGGTAAGGGTTATTATAAGATTTAGAATACTTATTTAGAAGACAAAAAGGCTTGAGATAATTTGCTCCTTGTACCAATCTCTACAAATTAATTACATATATACTTCTGTAAATTGGATTTGTTAAAAAAAAGACAAGCCCGTTGACTTTCTTTCAGATTTTCTCAGCCAGGGGCCGCGTTCCGATCCGGTGACAGATTCTAGAACTGTACAGACGCGACACAAGAATCTTTGTATAGATCTACGTGAATAAATGTATTTGAATTGGAATTATTATGTTGGTTGTTGCTACGAAACCCATACCAGAGAAAACATTGGAGTGTTAAAAAAAATCTTGCATGTAAGCATAAATAATAAAATATTAGAAATAATATATTTCATTGTTATAACTTCAAAAATCGTATTTGCCGAGGAGTTTGTTTACTGTAGATAGGCTTCAATTTATTCACGTTTTAAAGTTGTTTATAATTAATAATTTAAAATGTAACATTTTTTTAATATATAAAAAGGTATTGCTTAAATTATATTTTATTAACAATTAACAATTAAAATATTTACACACCACAATGTGGTAAAATATGTCGGAATGCTTAAATAATGTTCACACAAATTTATTGGATAGCGCCCACTGTTGACGGGACGGAGCGTATTGCGGCGGGGCCCATCGCATTGCAAAGCCCACTGATGCGGGCCGGGCCGCATCGCATCGGCGCGGATTTTTATTACTTAGTACCAAAGTAGAGCACGTATAAGAGAGAAAGTAACAGAGAGGCCACTCGACGTTAAAATTGTCAAGTATGGAAAGTTGCGCCATCTAGTAGTTGTCATACGATCTTCAAGTATGGAAAGTGGCGCCTCTGTAGTTGTCGTACGAAACTTTAGCGATAAAATATTATAGTGCTCTTTTCTTAACAGTAATATCATGATCTTAGGTCACTGTGGGTCGCATCGGGGTGTGCGCGCGGGTTGCCTCGCGGAAATCCGCGCCGATGCGCCCCGGCCCAGTGGGCGTTGCTCCATACAAAATGTATGCAAGCGATCTAGGAGGATTATTGCGCTGCGATGCGGCCCGTCCAACTGGGCGCTGGGCGCTATTTATTCCGACATTGTTTCGCGACAACATTAAAAACACACTGCACAACAGATGGCCACCAAATTAAAAGAGCTTCAATTATTATTTCTAAGATTAACTATATTCTCTGGACCTTAGTCCAACAGATAACCATTTTCTTCTTTAGATAGCTTCTTTCAAGGAAAAAAATACAACTCCGATGGGGCAAATCCAAACTACCTTCAAAGAATTTATTGAACCCCATCCAAATGTTTTTTACATAAAAAGTACCTACAATGGACTACCTGTGAGATGGCAAAAGAGGATAGATAACGATGGCTTATACTTTGATTAAAAAATACAAGACATTAAAAATATTAGATTTTGTGTTCCTGACATACAAGACGCCCTATGAAATATATAAGAACCTTTATATATTTGAAATATAAGTACAATATCATTGCATTTTAATCAATAAAATCCACTGGTAAATGATTACGAATGATAACCGACCTGCTATCTATGATTTGAGTTCTTTGTGGCTAGGTAGGAACCGATGATGTAAGGTTTTTATAATATTTTATCTTAGGTGCATCATATTTTGTCTTATGTTTTATAATGCCTGTACCGGAATTGACTTCATGAGTTCAATTTCAGGGTTCGATTTCTGGGTCAGATAGCAAAAAAAGGAATTGTTTTTTTTTTTAATTTTCATATAGAAATAACATTGCTCGGGATTGGATACGTGCCCGGTTATCGATAGGCTTGCCACCTATCACACTGAGTCGTGGGTATCCTGGTTGTGTATCTGCCTACCTCTCCGGGAAGATACTTTTTTACATATATTACTGTTATTTGTATAAATGAAAAATAAATTAAAATACTGTAGTAGTGCTGGGGCCTTTACAAGTGTATAGACGAACTATAAACTTTCCTACAGGCTACAAAGCAGCTCATAATAGACGATAATCTAAACGTTTTTTCAACCACAGTGACTAAGATTAAGTGGTAGAGTTTTGCAACGAATCACCCGGTTTGGTTTCATCGCCTCACTAGTTTCTACCATCAGAACGTCAGTGCTCGCAACTGTTGTGTTCCTGTCTGAAGGGAGGGGTCTTCTACTGCCTCCTCCTCTTAAGTTACCGCAAGAAGCAATTATCACCTTTGGTGTTTCAGCATTCCAGTAACTGAATTACAAATGTACTTAATGTTGTTTTACATTACCCTTACTTATAAACTTTCACATTTAGCTAATTTTCTAAAGTACCTAAGTATTAAAACTTCATTTCAAAATTTTTGTTATTTTTATATTCTACTAGCTGCCCGTTCCGGCTTCGCTCGGATGGTAATTTTTTACCATAAATTGAGATATAAGCTATCCTATCTCTTCAGTTGGATCTAACTGCACATAGTGTGCGAATTTTATTATAATCGGTTAAGAGGTTAGGAGTCCATTGAGGACAAACATTGTGACACGAGATTTATGTTTATTAAGATAATGTTTTTAACGTTGTTATGTTTCTTATACCTATATCTTACAATAACATGTCAAACTAAACAACAGACGTGTGCTTACATTTTGAATTATGGAATTAGAGTTTTTTCGCCATCAAGAGCAAAGATGGTCGCGAATTCTTCGTAGGTAAATATTGAATATCGTGTATAAAAAAAGTATCTTCACGCCCATATCCCCGAAGGAGTAGACAGAGGCACAACCAGGACGCCCACGACTAGCCGAAGATACTAAGTCCCACCAAAGGCGAGCAAAGGCTTACCGTCTCTAAAACCGGGGCATCTGACTAGGTGGTGGAGTTTCGCAACGACTAGGCCGGATTAGTACCACCGCCTTACCTATTCCTACCGCCCGCGCCATAACGTCCAATGCTTGCCGTTGACGTGTTCCTGATCGGAGGGTAAGGTAGCCGGTAAACTTACTTTTGCTCGAGGCCTAACATCCCGGCCTCAGGTTGGCAATGCACCATTATCATCTTTGATGTGTCTAGGCGGCGTGAATTTCTCACAATTGTGAGAGCCGAGAGGCGTATCAAAATTATAAAGCATGTTTCACCGTAATCGGAATAGTAAAATATACATCTGGTTCGGCTTCCCAACACAATATGCAACAAGTAGGGGAGACCGAGGGGATTTGAAACAGAGGTGATTTGAAACAGTACCGATTTCTCGATATTTAAAACTGTTATGGAGTTGGCAACGCCGCGTTTGAACTGTTTTCCCCCGCCCACGGACATGTCATTTTACATTGATGGCGTGCATCGCGCGGATGTGGAGTTCTGTGTGCCGTATGTCAAAAATCGTAAAATGTAAGTTTTTCATGCTTTTTTATGGTGCTTATATTTTTATAAAGGTTTTGCATTTTGGTTTATGTTATGTGTGTTTTGGAAGCTCTTTAACTAAATATTCATTGTATACATGTGGTACAATTGAAGTCTATATATTTAATTCTTTATTGTGGATTCAAATAAAAATTGGAGATTTTTTCTTACTGAGGAGAGTTGAAACAGGCTGTTTCAACTCTCCTCGTTTTTAATTTTAGCTTGTCGGGTGGTGGCTATATAATGTCTATGCTAAGTTCATTTTTTAATTTTGTTTCAGAATGCCCACTGATTAAAAAAAAAAGACTGATAGAGTCGATAGTAGATATTGCAAGTTGCCAAATATACGATCTTACAGCAGAAGTAACTTTAAGACAGAAAAGTCTCCGTGACGCGGCTTCGAGTTATAATCTGAACCATACATCCCTTTACAGATATATTAAAAAAAGCTGCATATGAAGCTAACGAAACGGCGACTGCTGCTACAGTTGGATATCCCGAAAAGACTGTTTTTGCAGCGTCAGAGGAGAAGAAACTGTGCGAGTATCTTTTAAACTGCGCTGTTGCTAACTTCGGCCTAAGAACAAAAGCAGCCAGAACTTTTGCTTGCAGATTGGCTGTAGAATATAATAAAAAAATCCCTTCTTCTTGGACTGAACATGAAATAGCTGGAATCAGAATAAGAATCAGAATATTCTTTATTCACATGAACCATACAAGTGGTATTTGTGCGCGTCGACATTTTTTTTGGAAAAGTTTGGCTTCGATCATTTATGAAACGGCATCCTGGTCTTTCTCTAGACTACCTCAACCTACAAGTATCGCTCGAGCTACAAGTTTTAACAGATCAAACGTAACAAAAAGATAACAAAGACAGCGAAGAAGAATCCTACTGCATTTGTTGTTTAAGGCCATATTCAAATAGCAGAGCCAGAGAAAAACTGGTGCAATATTTAGAATGTAAAAAGTGGGCTTATGAAGCTTGCACTTATGGGGAACTTTCTTATGTTTGCCAAAACAGCTTGTCAGATTAAACTGTTTAATTTTTAAAATTATAATTTTTGACCTTTGTGATATTATTATAACTTGATTTTTTAAAGAAATATTGATTGAAGACTGATTGTAAAACTTATTAATATTGTATGTTATAGATTTAGAAAGATTCTTTTATTTTAAGTCAAAGTGTTAAATATTTAGAAGAGACGTGTAATACAAAATATTATTAAGGAAAATTGTTAGAAGCTCAAAAAGTTTGAAAATCTTGAAATTATATCATATTTTTTATTTTACACCCCTAAAACTTCTCAAAAATCTTATGTTTCAACTCTCCTCGAACCCTGTTTCATCGTACCTCGGTATGAGGAGAGTTGAAACAAATTGACTTGTTACGGTTTAGTCGATTTTTAAAACAATATTTAAAGTTTACAACTTCTATATGTTCATCATTTGCAAGTGTAAGTAACTACCTATTGATTGGTACTAATATCATACGATTACTGTTTATAGTCTTTGGTTTATGAAATAAAATGTCAAAATTGTTTCAACTCCCCTCGGTCTCCCCTAGAACACAGAATTCAGGAAAAATCTGAAGTCTACAATTTTACATACACTATAAGAGAAATTAAAACAGTACTTACCGACAGCAATTTGATAAAAGTCGGTAGGTACCTACCTATTACCATTGCAACATTAATTTGAAAATGTTATTAAATTGTAAATGTGGAAGGTAAGTATTATGTGTAAATGACAGGTATGTTAGATAGAACTCTATCTGTGGGGCAACCGGCACAAACTTTGTAGGCCCCTGCACTTTTCATTTCAGCTCACACCACTGTCAGGCATAGCTTTGCATTCACAAATAGCAATGCCTGCGACCTTTGAACATCCGACAGGTCCTCGATGCCTCGAGTAGTTTCAGTTGTCGATTTGCATCACGCCATCCATTTCGTGGCGGTTCTAATCTTCCCTAACATCGTCACCAAAAGTCATTATCAGCAGGTGAGACATCAAACTGGCTAACAGTTTTCATGATAGGAAGTGACACATATCGGGTGCGGGCAACAAAGGTGTAGGTGTTGCTATTTGAAAATCGCTTCTTTAGACTGTAAGTTCTTCTATTAAAATGTAACATGAGTGTGGCGAATACAGGCATAAGTAAGGCGCAAAAACCGAATACAGATAAGTTGTCTCAATACACGATCGCCTCGTCGCATTCACGGTGTAAGTGATAAACAAAGCCCCGCTCGTCTCTTACGACTTGCTTTACAGGAAAGCTTTGACCTATATTTTTCAAATGACCCGGAACCAGATTTTTTAATTAAACACTTAAGAAAATGTTTCCAGCTTGGATCTTTTCGATGTTAATAATTATTGTGACAAATAAATCAATATATTTTATCTAATCATTACGTTAAGTAGGTATGCAGAGCCAGCTATAAACAATATTTTATCACTGACACAGTGCACTATCACCACGAAACAATTTGTCTAATAATAATAACGCGATGTATTTCCGAACGTTAGCAGCGCACGACACGCGCTCTCGGCGGGCAAATCATGCGTGAACTGTCAAAATTGGCGGGAATAAACTGGATGCAGAAACTTGTATTAAGTAAAGTCGCTTTCGCAAAGTGAAGAGTCAAGGACAATATGTTTATGTTCAACAAAACATACACTCTTTAATTGAAATTTTCGATTAAATTAAATTTCGCTTTCGTAGCCAAACAATAACTGTTAATTACGTTCATAATTAATTACGTTCATAATTATTATAGAAGCTTTAAATTTAAAAAGAGTAGGTATAAACGATGGAATGATGTGGGAGTTAATTTATTTAAAGGAGTTAATTACGTTCATAATTATTATAGAAGCTTTAAATTTAAAAAGAGTAGGTATAAACGATGGAATGATGTGGGAGACTTAAAGTGTTAAAGGCTTAAAGGTTTGGTCTTCTAACCCTTTTGGGTGTATGTAGGCTTGCTATTCGTCGGTTTTCATCGGGATTGTCCTGACATTTTGTATCCAGAGTTCCGAGAAAACAGAAATTTGAAAATGTATGTAGGTATCTCTAATATGATATTTTAAGAATATCTTAAAACATCATTGATCTCTATACCTATCACGGATCAGCACCCGCATTAATCGATGCTGACGTTATTGCTGATATTTATGTGGTGATAATACCTATGTCCACTGTATTCATGGCTTTCCTTCAACGGTGGGAAATTTTGACCAATCAAAGATCGGTAATCGTTACTTAGAGCGGGCGCTCTCTGCAGTTGAGTAGGTACCTACCTATGCAAAATTTGAGGACCGCATTCTATAATTATTAATAGGCTATGAAAAAAAAGATGGTAAATGTATCCACGACAACTGACAAAGAGACTATTACCGGATTGTTGGTCCAACCCTGCAAATGACTTAGGTTAGGTACATCCTATTGTTAAACAAATGCTTGTTCGTGCAAAAAGTTCGAACTTAATTATATTTCGTTTTGCAAATGAATTAATAACTACTGCCATAATAAAAAGACACATTAATTATTATTGGCAATTTTTTGGATAAGCAATGTTCTTTTCCCTAATATTTTTTTTTTTAAAAATGTGTTATTTTTTATAATTGTATCCTAACTATAAGTATAATATCATAAGAAATAATGTAATTTCATCACTAAACAATCATTGAATCGGTTTGAAAGCACTTGTTCAGTCCATGTACTTGATATCTAAGGGGGTGGGGGTAAAAAAATGGAGCAAAAAATCTCCCGGCAACACCAGAATCATAATCAGGGGGCCTACCATAAGCTTTGACAAAGGAGTCCTGTCAAAGGAAAGTTATACTTCCGTCTTAAAATACCATTACTTTAGTTCGTACCATGACCATTTAAATCAGTCTTGTTTTATTACTCCATTGAACGAATGATTTTTGTAAAATTTGTCTATTAACTGCTAAATTGTTTTTTTAATTCTTCTTCTTCTTCTTCTTTATAAATATGGCTTCCATTTGTTTTTTGTAATATTACTAGCTGCCCATTTCGGCTTCGCTCGGATGGTAATTTTCTTACCATAAATTGAGATATAAGCTATCCTATCTCTCAAGTTGGATCGAACTGCACATGGTGTGCGAATTTTATTATAATCGGTTAAGTGGTTTAAAAGTCCATTGAGGACAAACATTGCGACACGAGATTTATATATATTAATAATAAGATTAGAAAATATGTTTCTTTTTCTTTCTTTAGGTTTTGGCCTTCACGTTAGTATTTTGCCATTAGTCGAGTAGAAATTTACATCAAATAGTACATCAATTTTAATAAATTATAATTAGTCATCAGTCATAAGTCTAAATCTACGGCTAAAAGCCACCTGATATGATTGTGTTGAAAGAGCCCAGGAAATAAAACATAAAGTGGCTGCTGGTTTTCTGTATTGATTCTCGACGGTAGATTTATACAAAAATGGGAAATCCTCACAGGAAGACAAGCTTTTATTTTGTAAATTATACTCTAAAATATTCTCAAATGAAAAATTATCCTTACGTTAATGTAGGGATCATGTTAGGCTCTTGGGTAAAGCGGTGACCTCATTACTCAATATTAATTAATATTTCACTTGCGTATTTTAGCTAGACAAAATTGTACACAAAAAATGAAATCGTAGAAAAAGTTTTGTAAATTGTGAAGAACTGCGTAGATTAAGTTAAGTAATATAAACATTTCTGGCAATCAAATTTCGATTTTTTTTTGTTACACTTCTATTAATAATATGAGACACTTGACATATCAACGCTTGTATGTAGAAACCGACGATTTATGCAGATTATCTTAGATTATCTAAGATTTCTTTGTCTGATCCCTCCATATAGAATATTGGCCCGCATCAATTTATTTCGTCAATTTTGATATGTCGATGTTTAATTGGTAGTCTAGTTCTACATTTATCACCGAAATCAAATAAAAACAACAATTTTATGCTTTATTTTTGATTTTTTTTAATGGCAACTTGTCCAACAATCTTAAATCCGCTAAAAAATATTAACTTTTTAAGGAGTTTTGACGCCATCGAGAGAAAAGATGGTCGAAGTTTTTTCATAATTATTGAATTTCGTGTTAATATTGAGTGAAATTAGTCAATTTTGGTGGCATTTTGTTCAGTGAAAGAGCACAAATGAAATAATTACTAAGAAATTGGCGTATCGTGTATTTCCTCGTTGCCGCCAAATCTCATTATAGATCTTGTGTAATGAGCCACAGACTTTACCCAAGAGCCTGACATGACTTCCTGACGACTTATGACTGATGACTAATTATATCTGATTGAAAATTATATAAAATTCGATGCAAATTTCTACTTGACTAATGGCTTAATACTAACGTGAAAGCCAAAACTTAAAGAAAGAAAGAAAAGAACTTTTTTAAGATTGCCAATTATGACGTAAAAACATTACTGCTGGCTATCAAAATTGACATCATGGTACGGAATGAATGAATGATACGTCACAAAACTGCTATGTAGCAGTACTGTAAAATTATCCTGTAACAAGATTGTTTAGGGACGTCATGTAGCTTGCTACAATTAAGTAATCTGTGGTCATGGTACGAAAGTCGATGCAGTATTAAACCATTATGAAACCATTACCAAGAGCTTATGGTAGACCCCCAGTAAGCTTTTTTCAATACAAAACTGTTAATTTTATATTAAACACAAAGTTTTATAACACAACTTTATTTAAGTAATTAACATATCCTTTTACTTTTTCAGTGGTTCACATTGTTACAAAACGCCATACACGGAACAGGAAGACCACAGGCTATATAATAAGAAAAGTTACACAAGCAGTGTTGCCAATATAAAAGTATGTGTAATACCAACAAAAACAATTTGTAGAATGCGGTCCTCAAATTTCGCATATTCAACTCCATACAGCGCCTGCACTACTTATCACTTGTTCGCAAAACAAACAATCATATTTGATAAAAAAAAAGTAACGGGGAAAATAACATACATAAATTTTAAACCCTCGGAAAATCCCTCCTTTCTGGGTGTTTAATATATGACCTAAGTTTCACAAGCGTGTATGTGAGTGTGTGTGTGTGTGTGTGTGTGTGTGTGTGTGTGTGCGTGCGTGTGCGTTTTCGTCTACCTACGTAGGCGCGCCCGCGCTTGCACTTGTGAGTGCGTGGTGCGTTTATGTCTGTGTGTCTGTCCATCTGTCTCTGGCTTTGTTTGAAAGCTGAAATAATTGAAATGGCTTCCATCTTTGCTAGTTACTATAGTCACAGTCTTATTATTAACAGTCGGCCGACTCATGTACTTGCACAGAGCAACGCGGGGAAGCGAGCGGCAGGGTCGGCGAGCGCAAACTCCATACAGTTTGCGCTCTCTATCTAGAAGGGTTTGCACTCGTTATTTGTTAAAAAATATGTCATAGTGTATTTTATTATAATCTAATAGCAAGTCTTGTAAATTTATAATGGTTTACAGGATGTGTTCCGTTTTTATTCGTAAATAAGCCATCCGGCTTGACGTTCGTCCACAAAATTTTCATCCACAATGGATGAAACGACACCTTTTTAATTTATTATTTTTCCACTGTCGATTCGTGCACCATTATTTTTTTTATACAGTCAGATACAAAGCTTTAACAAAATAAAGCGATCCATTTAGGTATATGTTTTAAACTTTTATATATAAATTGATACATCAAAATCACCAATTACTCAAGATTTAATTAAACTTTTTTTTTACACGTATGATGAAGTTTAGCACATAATAGTAGTTAGTATAAAGTTAAAGTGGGTAAAACAAATCCAAATATTTTATGGATAGCATAGTGAAAATTATTTCACTCCTATGTGCGGTACGAAGCAAAAAAGCTTTATAATGGATTCATAAATATATCACATACTGCGAATTATGAATGATTTTAGTTTGAATTGACTATATCTTTGTTTAAAAATAGTAAGTAGGTAATGCCAAATCAATGTAGCTGTTGTCACATATATATTATGTTTTTTTGTTATTATATTATTCGTTAGCATACAACTTTTTCATCTGACTGTACTAAACAACTTCAATAACTTGATAGTGAACGAATCGTCGGTGAAAAAAATAATAAAATAAAAGGTGTCGTTTCGTCCACTGTGGATGAACATTTTGTGGACGAAACTTCAGCAAGACCATCATCGGTTTCATTATTAACTTCACATTTTTTTGTTTGCCATTTTAAAATAAAACTTTTAGACGAAATGTTTAAAATGTTATTATTTGACAACCCTGACCCTTGACTGACTTGCCGTGAGTAGGTATATAAAATGTCGGCATGAATTCAAGAACAAAGGAGTTGGACTACTGGTAGGTAGAATTCTTAATACTGTGCTATAGTATAGGTATTGTTTAGAGTTATTAAACATTTTTAATTTTACGATCACAAGTAGGTATTAAAATATTTCATTACAATCCCAGATCACTTCTGTGGTCAAATAGTCTGGCTCTAGGGTTGGCATGGGCACTTACATTTTATTACTTACATCGAACCTGAGACCATAATGAGGTCACATTCTTTTCATAAAATCAGTACCTGCATCAGCATCAGCTGATATTAAAAACCTGCCTCAACAACAAGCTCTCTGTCTCAAATGGAATGCAAGGTCTAATACAACGTAAAAATATGCACATTATTTTATATACTATATATATACTAATAGTGGAGCTACAAAACACCTGTTTACATTTTATGGCTTAACGTTATCTTCGGGGATATGGATGTGAAGATACTTCCTTATACTCGTATTTCAGGAAAAAAGTAAACATTTTCATTGAAAAGGTAGATTCTAAATTTTAAGTTTAAATATTTCACCAAAGTAAAAACCGAAGTGTGTTTATGTCCATCCATCACTGTTAATACACCGTCAGCGTCACGACACAGTTTACTCTGTACTATTCAGCTGGAGCGCTACTGAAAGCGAATTTCTCAACTAAACAACAGTCATTACACTTCAAACATTTGTACTTACACCTAAGATAGTACAAAAAACTACAGCGTTATAGAAAATGCCAAACATTTTAATTTTGAGTGATGAATACCTCAAAAAATAATTAGACTTATATCAAGCCCAGAAAAATCAATTGTTTATGTGTATTATTTATATTTTTTTATTCTTCGAAATCGTTTTCGACGAAGACTCATCTGTTTAAATTTATCTGAACTGTGACAAGGCTGTCTACCTATACGATATAACACTTTAAGGTATTCCTTGTTTTTCGCCAATATTAAGTACGATTTAAATCTTTCAAGCTAGTTAAAAGAATCGAGGTAAAAAAGTATTCTCCTATCTAGTACCTTCCTAAAAGAAGTTGTGTAAGTGAAAATATTGTGCATGAATTATAGCGCATGCTAGCAGGCGGTTAAAAAGTCGATTAAGGGTTGGTTTTTTCTAGAGGTCACTGGAGATAATCGTAGAGTCACAATAGACAAATTTATAGATGCTGGAGTCATTGCTCTCGGTTCGGGAGATAACATCTGTTCAACACACGCGTACTGACATCTGCGACCAAAATATCCCTTACTAGCAGCCCGTCCCGACTTCGCAAAGGGAGACTAATTTCTAACTTTTCATAGAAATGACGCAGTCAACGTTCATCAACGATAATGTATTATTCAAATAGTATTATTTAAATTATGCGCTTCGGCTATATTCGTCAAGCTTCGGAAATCCGAATGTATTCTAAAGATTTCGCTTAGATTTATATTAAGTCAGCCAATTTAAAAATAGAAGTATAAGGTATGAAGTGCTGATTTGGATTCATTTTCAAGAGCTTCAGACCAGTATGTATCCCTCCTTCCTCCTATACACATTTTTCATATTGACTTGAGATAGTAGGATGCTATCATTTTCAAAAAATGAATCCCTGGCTGCAGTTTTTTAGATGTTACGTCAGCATATTACAACGTCCTACTTCCCTTACTCAGGCAGAAGATGCTCCATCGATTATTCCCCGAAGTTGGTACACTTTATATGCAATCTATAAATGGAACGTTCAATCATAGTCCGCTACCATAGTCTACTGCCCGTCTGATATACAACGGCCTCCCACAGGGATCTGTGCTCAGTCCTCTGTTATAATATTGTATAACATTTATGCTCTCCTAAATTTTGATACAGTTGTTACCAGTTTTTGTTCTATTGCCCAATATGCTGATGACATATGCCTATATGCTTCTGTCTAGCTAATGTCTCCGCCAAACTTTATACTGCTATAAATTATCTTAAGGACTGGCTAAACTCTCATGGATTACATATTATGTCTCCTGTTAAAAGTAAAGTCGTCAATTTTTTCTAGAAAAAAATATATCCCTCCAATTAGCATTCTAATAGACAATCAACTTGTTCAGGTCCAAACTAAAGAAAAAAATCCTGGGCATGATATTTGACTCAAAAAAGTCTGGCTAACATCATTTGAACTAGGTACTCTATTGATAAATGTGAGAGGGGCATCAACCTACTCCGATCCAATGCTATTATTCGTAGCATTTTTAGACTATGGTTGCTTTTTAATCGAACCACTCAACAAAGTTCCTTGAAAATAGATTCATTTGTAGAATTTGCCAATTGTCTTTCCATCCTCTTTTGCAAACTATCCTCTCTCATTGGGCGTGTTTAGCCGAAGTAAGTACTTACTAAACTCAGTACAGGACAGACTTACTGGCTTAACATAACACAAAACACCGATTAATGTCATATCCCGTACATAACCTCATAGACTGAATATAATTGACAGTACTAAATTTAGGAATATAATTTAATTCCTGTGAATAGTTTCAAATGGATAATTTAATGAGAAATATTTTATTGTCCTGTCCGTTTTGTTTACATCAACAATAAGCAAAATGGCGTCGTATATTAAGCCATACTTACTGCGTTAGCACTTATTTTGTGTCCCGGCCGAAAATTTTGTAAGCATAGTAAGTGACTTGCTAAAATTCGGCCAACCACTCCCATTGAGTCGTCTACCTACTGGTTTCACAAACAACCTCCCCGTTTTATAAATAGTTTCAGGAAACAGTCACAGATACCTCATCCCCATGTCAAGCTTCGAAATTACCTTTATTTGACACAAAGTTGAAGTTAATCCTATATCAACCAAATCTACACTTAAATATTGGCATTTATAAGGAATCTATGTATGCAAACAGCTTATTTAACGATTTTATTAATGATATATCGCCTCTGTGGTCTAGCGGTCCAAAAAAAATATCCAATTTTCTTTTTGTTGGCCGACCCGGGATTCGAACCCGGGACCTCATGCAGTCAAGTCCAACACCCGGACCGCTCGCGATAGACCACAGAGGCGATATTATCATATAGATTATTTATTTTATGTCTATAAATAAACCTATACTTTTTAAAAAACGTTACTTGGCAAATTGTTTGCAATGTCATTAAAATATGTTAAGCAGGAGTGAAGATATCTTCGGTTACAAAAAGTGATAGATTCCTGCTGCACAGCAAGCTGCGTGTAAAGACTAGTACTGTGTATTTGATGAATGTAGAGTGATGAATCTCTAGCTGAACGTTTCAGTGGGGGAGAGCGAGGTCAAGCAGTGCCATCGCCGGCTTGCACCACCATCTACCATAGCTACCACACGAGACAGGGTGGGATTGCTTATTTGATAATATTTACGTTGTAAGCTAATGTATGTTCACAGAAATTCAAGTTCATTTAAAAGAAATTGTGATATACACTGTGTCAATACCAGGAATAAAAATAATCTTGCTGTACATGTGTCTCGTCTCCACAGAGTAAGCAATTCTTTCATGGGCCAATTAATTAATTAATTGAGCTACCTAAAAGGGATTATATGGCCACAATATAATTATATGGCTAGCACCAAACTTTACAAAAAACAGACACAGATAATATGGGTTAACTTATTTTTTTATAATTTAGTTTTGTCAGATTTTATATATCTACATAACAACTTCAAAATATTGCGGTTACTTGATAGTAGTAAACATTTATAGTTAAGAGGTTTAGGAAAATCACAGTTCTACAATAAAACTTCCAATTAATAAATTTAAGAAATGTGGTAAATGTAAATTAAATGAAGGGGGAATTTAATAAAGGGTTATTATACCATTGCTGAGTTGATAAGACGGCTTGGGAGTAATTGGCTCCTCAGGCCAATCTCTTATAAATATAATGTATCATTACATTAATTATTGTAAACATATTGACGTGACAACGTCTTAAATTAGGTTGCGGCTCGGAGTCACTCATGAAAAAGTGTAACGCCCGGTAACGTTACGATGAGTCACCTAACGAGAGAGAGAGGCCCGCCGGAGCCGCGAATGCCTTGCGTCTCTCTCCCACTCTTTAATAATATTCATATCAATAAATATTGTACCGAGAAAAAGACGTTGTCACGTAAAATCTTCGCCCGTAAAACCGACTTTACAGGCAACCATTTTTTTTTTTAAAAAAAAAGACAAGCCCGTCAAATTTTTTGCCGGATCTTCTCAGTGTGAGACCGCGTTCCGATCCGGTGGTAGATTTATTATTGTATGGACGCGTCACAGGGGCCTCTTGTAGGTTTAGGTGAAATAAAGATTTACTTATTATTATTATTATTGTAGCATTACATTAAATATTTACCTAAACACAATTTATAATAATTGGCATTTGATATGTTCATCTGGCCTATTATAACCCTTCAACATATTTTATTTTTGCAAAAAACGGTAGTTTTGTAAGAAAAAAGTAGTAGTAGCTTTCCTTAAATAGTTTAATCGTCAAAAGTGTAAAATTTACGATAGTAAATAAATGATCACGTAAATCAATTAAAAAATTCAAATTATTCTTTTATTCTTAATAAAAATAAAGATAATTTGCAGAATTGTGTTATCTCCATGTATTACATACATACATTACACTTCGCTTTCTTTTAGACATAACGATATTTTTCATCATATCTCGCGCTTCTCACACCCGGGGAAATGCACTTTTCAGCTCTTAATTTATGAAGACGACTTTTATATCTGACACGTCTTTACAGGATGCTCCAAACATGCTCGATTTGTTTGAGGGTCTGGACTTCAGGTTTGCCTATCCAAATGGTGAATACCGTCCTATCCACATAGCTATACAGGCATGACCTGGGGTCGTTGGGAAGTGTAAAATATCTTCACGCCCATATCCCCGAAGAAGTAGGCAGAGGCACAAGCAGGGAACCCACGACTAGCCGAAGACACTAAGTCCCACAATGTGATAGGTGGCAAGCCTATCGCCAATCGGGCACATTTCCAATCCCGAGCAACATTTTTTTTTATTAAAAAATTGGAAAAACCTAATTTTCTTTTTTTGACCGACCCGGGATTCGCACCCGGGACCTCATGCAGTCAATTCCAACAACTGAACCGCTGAACCACAGAGGCGACAAACCGTCGGGAGAAGGTTCAAATGGAAATCTAGGAAATGAGAAGAGAAAATAGAAAAAAACAAAATTGATTTTTTTTTCAAACTGTCCATACTTTTAGTAACTATCAAGATCAATGGGTGCGAAGTTCGCCAAGACAGCTAGTTGAGCATAGATAAAAAAAATAACATGTCGGGCCATGTTCAACTTTTTATGGAATTACTTTGGAATTTATGACCTACCTTTTCAAAAATGAAACTTTGGGACATGGGCAGGTTATGGAATGGACGGGTCCTTGCTGCATGCTCTGCAGTCAATGTATTTAGATTTAAAAGCATGTGTCCAAGTCGACGGCTACATATCGACTAAACGCTATGTTAACATTGGCGTCAAGCAGAACTGTGTGTTGTCAGCACGATTGTTATCTTGTATTGGGACAAACGCCTTCAAAGGTTAAGATCAAGAAGTGTAAAGAAGAAGTGTGATAATCAAGTACCTAGTGAAGTTCCTGTTTAAGCAAATGATGCTCTAATTTTGGGCTCTACACCACCTGAGTGTAAAAAAGAGGCTTAGATTTCAATGCGAAGAAAACCAAAGTAATGGTATTTGACGAAGACGTAGCCAGAATGGATTTAAGATTTTTAGTTGATGTTTCAGTGCTTAGTGCTGGATCAAGTTAATAAAGTATCTTCGTAGTGCTTTTATCGGACATAGAAGGTTCACCGTGGATGTAGAAAGGAGAGTGTACAGGTAATTGGGTGAATGGAGCGCTGGGTAAGCTATTATGAAGTGAGATTACTACGGTGCTAGACTCGCTTTACACATATCTGATCTTACGTCCAACGTAGTTGTATAAAAGCGAGAGTTGAGTATGTCAGACAATACATAAGAGTGGGATAAGTGCGCTACTAAAGTTAAAGCGCTACTAAAAATCTAAGACAAGCAGGTCTGCAAGGATCATAATATTTGGCACTTAATACCTACTCTTAGCCGACCCCGTGAGGAAGATTGCGGGGAGCGTGGCGTATATAGATTATAACCATTAACTTCTGAGGAATAAAAATTAATAAATATTGCAATTGAGCAAATAACATATTTTCCTTTGCAATAAAATTACTAAGTTCGTATGTGTATCGAGAAGAATAAAAGAAGTAGCATGCTTGATTGCATCTTTCTTAGTACATCGTGATTGTTTTTTCGGTTTCCCAAAATGGTATTCCTATTCAAGGAAGTTGTGTTGAATTACTTAATTTAATAATTCTCAGCTCAACATAACTACAAAAATCGACTCCAACTGTTTCATTGGGTACCATAACGCGGTCCCACATCAATATCCTAATGGTAGTGTTTGAGTTACCTTCTCTTAATTAATAATGCATAAAGCTACAATTAAAACGCTACACAATTTTGAGAAAGCAATGAACACGTCGAGTGCGGCCCTGGTTACCGAGAACGGAGCGTGCGCGATACAGTGCTTGCGAATTCTTCCACTTGTGATAGTTTCGTCAATATCAATACAGTAACCTCTCGGTCAGATTCTCAAGTGATAATATCGGACACTTTATAGCATGGTCGCATACCTGAATCCGATCGCGGTGGTCTTAGTGTAAATATGAACAAAAGAAGTGACGCCTCAACCTCTACGGATGATATGACGGTGGGCTTTGCTATTTTCTTCTCGTAGTGGGTACGACCAATCAAGTCGACGGATTATCCTATGGTGAAAAATACACGACGTCTACTGACAACTGGAGCGTTGCGACCCTCAGGCTCTGCAATTTTATCTACTGGCTTCGTAACATATGAAGGTAACTGGAACACAACATTCGCGAGCAGTGGCATCGAACGACAACGTCGAATTTTTACCACTGGGAATTGATGATGCTGTTGTACCAGTTAAGGCAAGTTATTGCAAGAGTCAAGAGTCTAGAGTAAGTTTTTAAATTATTGTTTAGCGGTGGGCGGTGGGGTCGTCAAATCTCTATGCCATGAAACTGTCATATTCCTTTATGCTAGGAGTCAACACGCTCTACACAGTTTAATGCCTTTGCGTTTGTCATCGATCTCAAAATTGAATTTATTTTTATTCCTAACTAGTCAACACAGCGGAATTTTGACGTTTAGATGGATTAAAACATTTTCCCCCATTTTCGCAGCAATTTTCATGGTTTTTCTTTGAAACTTCCCCTTACAATCTAACAAAACAAAAAAGAATTAACAAAACTTGTCCATCGATTCAGGCGCGATGCAATGACCGCGGGAAAGAAGAATTCTTTTTGACATACCTGGTTATAAAGAAGATAAAGATATTTTACTTTTTTTTCATTTACTATACCAACAACGAATGAATAACAATAGTACAATTTTTCTAGGCTAATTTATACATAATGCGCACGATTTTATATATTGCACCTACAACGAAATGGTAATATTAGGTACTTTTCGAAACTAAGGCTTCTTGAGGCGTATCTTAAACCTGTCTTAGAAAAGCTGCTACTGCTCCAATATGAAATAATATGTCTTGACGGCTGGAACAGGTTCGGCGGTGGATCCTGGGAAAACGGGAAACTACTTTTTTTTTTAATATCTAAGTAATATCCGTGTATACCTGAAAACGAACGAGGTGGGTTTTTAAGTGAAATAATTATTTCCACCTGTAAACAATATAAATTAATTTCATGCTCCCAATTGGCCACGGTAAGATGTGAAATTAAACTGCTACCCTAGCTTTCACACTTTGGTGCGGGAATCACAGTGACAGCAATGCGGGACTGTGACGACTGGCGCCAGGGCTAATACCATGGCGAGTGGATTATTCAGTATTCGCGACAGGGTCGGCAAATCCCTTCTCTTGTTCTGGGTTGCGGCAAAACATGGCCTATGTGCTTTTCTTGTACGGTGTACCACGAAATATTCGGCGCCTCATTTACAGAGTCTCAAACTTAGTAAAGTGATTGCTATTTGCTGAAGAGCCAGGTGTAAACATACCATAATAAGGTTGCTGTATTTGTTCCAGGGTCGCCCTCTGTGTTTGTTCTACTTCACCCACCCCTTCGGTGTGTTATCCCCGGAGCCACCAACAATAACCACTGCCCCCCCAAATATCGCTAAGACCTACATCAACATGGAACCAGTACCCACTTGGATATCTTCCTCACCTAGCTATGACTCTACTTCCACACGACCTAGTTACGATCTGGGCAACGCTCAAGTTCATAGAAACCCTATTAATTTGATGAGGGATAACTTCGACCTAGACGTTCAAGTCCACAGAAGCTTGAGGAATTACGACTTTCGAAGCTCCTACTCGTCATTGACATTGAGTGACATGTGGTACAGCTCGTGTAGCTCAAAGTGTGAAAGACGTGCATTGCCATACAATAGAATCCTCCCACCTTTAGACTTACCAGCAAAAGATTTAAGCTTAGGTTTTGTCGAGGATGTGTGGCCTAGGAAAATTCCGGGAAAATTTTCTTTGCCTCCCATTGAAATGCCTAATAAAGATTGTCATGATGTTTGTGAAAGTGGTAAGAAGAAAGTAGTGGGAGTGAGGAAGAAGAAGGTACGTCGGAGCGGGTTACGACGGATGATGACGAGGCTGCTGCGAAGACATGTCCAGGGTAAGTTATAGATAAAATTTCTAGCGTCTTGTTAACAGCTACGCTAGCACGTTTCAGGAGGGACAACACAATACACAATACGCTTAATAAGCATCAACCAATATCGTCAAGATGAATGGAATGGAAAGAAATGAAACCATGGACTGTCCAGTTTTGGCGCAATGAGTAAAAATGTGTTCATTAATACTTAAATAATGATATTATGAAAGAAATTTTGATTTAAATTAAGGGGAAAGGGATGAAAAAAATAAAAAAGTGTTGAAAAATGCCTTTTTTGAAAATAACTTGATAACGGTAGGAACTAGAAAAAAGTTTCAAGTGAAAGTTGTAGAGAAAAAAATTCTTCACAAAAAAGTTTCTCTTCATTTTTTTGGTATCTACTTCTAATCTAATTTCTAATGCTACGAACTACTCATAGTGATATTTCAGTAAATTACAAGGTTTTTTACAAAATTGCTTCAAACTTTACATTAAAAAGCAAATTACTTTTGTGTCGATGTATTTTTGTTAAGATTTTAGTGTTTCTATTGTTATGCTAATTTATTCGATCCAACTTTTTGTTTTAAGAAAAATAAGAGTTGTCACAAACCCAAAACTCCAATAACATTATACTCAAGTGGAGTTTCTCAGACTCGTTAAGAACAAAATACTCAGAAAGCAAATTAGTGAAAATTGCTGCATTATCTTTTATTTTTATGTTTGGTACTACCAAAGACAATATTATATACTACTCTGCTCGTCAAATGTAAAAGTAAAAGAGGAAACAACAGAAAATTCATCAGGTCTCTGAATGGCTCAATCATCATAAAATAAAATTTCCTTTAAAAAATTCAAATTATGGAGACTAAGAAATGTATTTAATGTAATGTTTTACAGTTTCGAAAAAAAAAAGGATTTGACATACGGACGGACAGACAAACAGAAAATACGAATAGCTATTAGTTTTCCGTTTTTTGGTCTTTGGCCACGGAACAGAATTATCACCTTTGAAATCATAGGTATAAAAAATTAACTCACTATATAACACTTCTTAGAGTTCTTGCAGCCAAAGACCAAAAACCTTATAGATTGGTCATATCTGTCTATGTTCGTTCCTATGTCACTGCCTTTTAATTACGAAACTATTAGAGCTATGCTGTGGAAACTTTGTCACTTGATACATTATGTGAACCGCATTAAGATTTTGAAACAAAAAAAAATTACATTTTTTGGTTTCCCCTAAACTTTATACATACCAAAACTCAATTTTTGTTTTCACTAAAACTATAAGCGTGGGGCATCAATGAATAGGACTTCAAAAATAATGATGAGGTTTCTACAATATTTTTTTCCTAAGCTGAATAGTTTGTAGATCAGACATTCTACTTAAACCTGGAAATCTAATTTTAAAATAAAATATTCTTAATGAACCCCCCGACATAATCTGAATGTAACGTAGCCAAGAATCGTATCGATCACGTCAGCTTTCAAACAAAAATATCCGCATCAAAATCAGGCAAACCGTTAAAGTTACTGCCACAGACATATTATGTTCATACGTTTTACGTCATGGGTTAATCAAACCCTTCATTTCATTTCATTTCGCCTCTGTGGTCTAGCGGTCCGGGTGTTGGACTTTGACTGCATGAGGTCCCGGGTTCGAATCCCGGGTCGACCAACAAAAAGAAAATAGGATTTTTCTAATTTTCTAATTAAAAAATGTTGGTCGGGATTGGAAATGTGCCCGGTTGTCGATAGGCTTGCCAACTATCACATTGTGGGACTTAGTGTCTTCGGCTAGTCGTGGGTGCCTTGGTTGTGCCTCTGCCTACCTCTTCGGGGATATGAGCGTGAAGATACTTCATTTCGTGTCGGGGTTGTAACAAAACATCATGATTTTGTGGGAGCCACGGTGCTACAGATAAACACATATGTATTTATACATGTAAGTATGTATATATATTTGTGTGTATATACACACACAAACATGTCAAACTTACAACACCAGCTCTCATCTATGATAAGCTTTAGAAGAACTGCAAAGATTACGAAATATAAATAATACCGTAACTTTTATCTATGATCCAACAGCCATCTTACTTTAAATTCATCAGGTGCTTGTTATCAAGCCATCGCCATCAGAAAATATGAATAGACCAAGTTAAGGCGAATCGAATGAGTCCAAACTCGATGGTATTAGTAGTAGGTATTCTAGGGTTACGTCTCCTATCTTCGAGTTCCTTCATCCATCATTCCATATCTTCGAGATGCAGGTTTTTTTAACATCAGCTGATGCTGATTTTTTATAATCAGTTAGGCCGTGTAGATTCAGCAGCTCGGCTCTACATTTTCACGGGGCAAACCTTAATTGGTCGTCTTGACAACACTTTTATACATTACCATATACCAACAGGGTGATACTTCACTCCCCAATTTTAGGAGTATGGGGCGAAAGTTATTAGTTTAACTGGAAGCACGGTAGTGTTTTTGTACTCTGAACTTTGTTTACCTACACACCAAATTTCGGCTTTCTAGCACTTCAGGAAGTACCCTAACATTTTGAAGTCTCAAACAAACTTTCACCCTCCCATTAAAGGAGATGGGAAATCGGAAACTAACTCATGAGAGTTCAAAAAAAAAAACGAGAAAACACTTTGAGAAAAGGTTGGTAGTACCCTTGCGCTAAGCTGGGCGGGGGCATTGCCGTGCTCCCATATCAATTACCTAGGTACTTTAAAAAATCTAAGTAGCCAAGTGTTTGTGTACCAATTGTGATGACAAGTAACGATTTATGATCTTTGATTGGGCGTGTTCGGCCGAAGTAAGTACTTACTAAATTTAGTAAGTCACTTACTATGCTTACAAAATTTTCGGCCGGGACACAAAATAAGTGCTAACGCAGTAAGTATGGCTTAATATACGACGCCATTTTGATTATTGTTTATGTACGGGATATGACATAAACCGGTGTTTTGTGTTATGTCAAGCCAGTAAGTCTGTCCTCGCCGAAAAGCGCTACAGTCAGCTTGTAAGACTTTAATTTTTTTATGCTTACTGGCTTACTAAGTTTAGTAAGTACTTAATTCGGCCGAACACGCCCATTGTTAGAAAATTCCTGCCGCGGGAGGAAAGCCGCGGACTGGACGGACAAGTCACGACCTGAATATCGGCTCCTGGATGCTGGCACCCTTAAGTATGAATTTTTACTTTTTTAATATCTTAAATAATTGGTCAGTAATTGGTCATAAATGGTCAGTGTATTTCAGAATTTGGTCA
>NJDD01001324.1:767177-882041 GCA_002245505.1 Calephelis nemesis
TTCGTGACCTTGAAATGATTAAAAATACGAATATCTATGAAACAGAGCCTGACCAAGTTCTAAAATATACTGACCAATTATGACCTTTTAGTGACCAATTATATGCAATACTAATTTTTCTGACATGTGCGATCAGGGGTACCAAAAGTTGTATATTGACCTTGAAATTTTATTTTTCCATTTTAAGATAAACCGAGCCTGACTTTCTTTGTCTTTGGTAGCATGGGTCTATCACGTAAGAATGACAGACAAGTAAACCATACATATTATTTATATGATGCAGTCCTAAACAGCAGAAATTTGGTATATACATACTTACAGGGTAGAGGGTATCGAGTGTCAAATCTCACGATCCTGGCAGACCTATCTGACTTTCTCCACATTTATTACCCTTTTCATACAACAAACAATTTTTTTTATAACATTGGAAGGCAAACAAGCAGACGGATTTCCTGATGGTAAGAAATTTCCGCCGCCTAGAGACACCAAAGGTGGAAATGGTGTGTTGCCAACCAGAGGCCGGGATGTTAGGCCTCGAGCAAAAGTAAGTTAACCAGCTACTTACCCTCCGGACCGGAACACGTCATGACGTTATGGCGGCAGGTAAGGTAAGGCGGTGGTACCAATCCGGGTGAGTCGCTGCGAAACTCTACCACCTAGTCAGATGTCACGGTGTTAGTGACGGCAAGCCTATGCTCGCCTTTAACGAGCTGCCTGGCACAGGAAGGCAGATGGTCTATTCTACAAAGGAGCCCGGACCAACACGGGGGAAAATAACATATAAGCTAATATTAGAACACAAAACAATAAAAAACTAGAACTTGGAACTTTCATATCAGCAAGCTATAAATATGGAGATGATAGCCACCCATAAACGGAGTTTTTAATCAATATCAATTGATGATCTCAATTTGTAAAGTTCAATATTGATATTATATGCCCAAGACTCTTAACATTTCAAACACAGGTTGGTCACTTTTTTGTTTTTAGTGTTTTGAGAGCGGTAAGTATTTATTACCATCATCAGATACATCTGCATGTTTGCCTTTCACTAACACAGAAAAAATTACAACTACCTTAAGATATTTTAAGCATTTATCCCGTACCTACTAGATATCAATGGAATCGATTAGAAAGGAATCAAAAAATTACCAAATATTCTAATATCCTCATTCTCATGTTCGGTAACTCTAACGATTAGAGCATTCGTCAATCATAGACGAAACGGTGCAGGTAGAAATCTCGTCTGAGATAAACTACGAAAAGTTAAAATATTTGAATCAGATGTAAAAAAAGACTTTATCTTGCTAATTCCGCGTAAGCAGTGTAACTGTTGTGGCAAATAATCCTCCAAACAACACAGAATGTGACAAGCCTAACTAACGTTCCCACCGCTTTTATTGAACGCCACTATGTGTTCTTTGTACCGTGTTTGAAAATTTCGACCTGTTTAACCTATGTAAGTTTCGTTACATTAAGGACACTGAAGTTTTTAAATCCTTGACTTATCTTTATTGTCTAATTTGTCCATAACCTTACAAATTTGTGTACAACGTGTATATGATTAGACTTTAGGGAGCGTTTAATCTTTTCGGAAAATTTTCCCTCATAAGTGAAACTAGATTTGTACCTAACAATATTTTCTGGTGGCACGGCATAAAGTAATCGTAACATTGCTTTTTTGTTTTATTTTTAATTAAATTAGTAAAGTTTCATAAAATATTTGCCCTGTTTGTTGCCTTTGCTGCGCTTTTTTATTAATATCAACAGTTGATTCTTCAGCTTTCAAAGTAAGATTTTTACAGCGGCATTCATTTCGCATTATAAGCTGCCATAGTCTCGAACCAATACCGTATGAAGTAAATGATATTTGTGATCATTACACATCCACTACAAATTGTCACATTCGGCTAACATATTAATTGTGACAGCTTTATGGCAAATTTGCTGTTCATGTAAAATCGGTTTAACTTCATTCTTAAAGCATGTTGTCACTGCATTTAATTTTTTTTTTCAAATATTTTTTGTGCAAATTTGAATATCTATTCTTCCCCATTGCAAAGTAACTCATCAGGCAAATGTTAATAATTTTCCTGTAAGTGAAATTAATGGTAGAAATAGGTAATGGTAGAATTTTATCCTTTTGATCTAAAGTTCTTTTGACTTGGTTTGCAGCAACTTCAATATTTTGAAAAGTCTTCAAAATCAATCGTCGCCTCATTATCATCTTTATCGCAGTTTGCGCCTCTGCCAATTGGCGTACTTAATTTTGTCAATAGGTATGTCAGATTTCAAAGATGATGTAAAATGATGACATGGGGGATTGCTGTTAGTTGGGCTATGCTGGTTAATTATGCGGAAAATGTTTTCCAAACTATCTTGGTTTAACTCCTTTCGCCTAGAATCCTTTCTAAAGTAGATAAAGAGGTGATGTATCCCCGGGGACACATCTAATATTTTTCAATTTTAAAAAACTGTCACTAGCCGCTAGAGCCGTTAATTTTTTCGAAGTGAAGAATACTTTTATTCTTCTCTATCCCCTCTACCAAATGAGACAATTGTCCTATCTTTTCTTCTATTTGAATAATCCCACCGTTGTGAAAATTATTTCGAAAGGATCTGAACAAATGTGGAATATCAAACATTACGAACATTTTAATATGACCTATTAAAAAATAATTAGCTGACGATATGATCTCAGACCGCTATATGAGCAAGTTTAAGCTGCCGATATTTGTAGGCCCTTGATCACAGACTGTGGCAGTGTAGCCAATAGAATTTAAATACGTCTTTTATAATAACGGCTATTCTTTGTGACGACACTGTTCTTTTTATGAAAAATTATGTCATAGGTTGTTTAAGTTTTTGTGGTTGCCTTGTTTCATAAAGACACGATTTGCTTGATTTGCTTTGGATGACGTTCTACGGGTTTTCACCTAAGTCTATAAAAATCTTTCTATTTCATCTGTTTTAGGATTGAATATAAGACGCTTTTTAAAGCAATCTGGTCAAAAAATAGAGTATATAACTTGTCTTTTTGCTCCAATTTTTCAGCCTTCCTTTTTAAATGCTCGATTATAACTTGGTTGATACCTGGCTCTAATATTATCCCTTGAAGAAGAGTTTACAAAGTGCTCAGTAACGCTATTAAATGTTTTAAGTGCCTATATGTGCGGGGAGACTTTTTAAAGATAGCCATTGCCAAGGCTTTCTAACCACAAGGCGTTTGCCTTGTGGTGTTCCGGGCGTGATTACGTATGCAAGCATTTATCAAAGTTCTCAGGGCCAATGACTTACTCTACTCTTACTGCGCGACATTGTACTTTCTCTCAACAAATTGATTTTTTTCATCAGCTTTCTTTTCAAGGCGAGGTATCTAATTCTGTAATTAAGTAAAATTTTCAAAATTCTTGATTCTCAAATACATGTGAATGAAATCATAACAATATAATTTTAGATTGATGTTTCCCAAGTAATCAAAAAATCAATAACACCATAAATCTAAAAGTTCAGTATTTTTGTTTTTATGAAATATTTTACCTAAATCGGACGTTTTTCTTGTACTGGATGGTCGAGGAATTTTCTCGGCAATAGTCATGATCAAGTAAATGCGACTGTTTCAATGTAAGTTGTTCCGTAAACATGATTAATCTAAAATTATGGAACTAGAAAAAGTATTTTCACTTTTATATTTTTTTTTTCGCCTCTGTGGCCTAGCGATTCAGTTGTTGGACTTGACTGCATGACGTCCCGGGTTCGAATTCAGGGTCGAGCAACAAAAACAAAATTGGGTTTTTCCAATTTTAATAAAAAAAAATGTTGCTCGGGATTAGGATATGTGATCGGTTGGCGATAATGTAATAACAATAATAAAATAAATAATCTGCCTAGCTCTTCGAGGATATAGGCGTGAAGGTGCATTAATAATATTAGCAATGTAACTTGGTCCAGCGACCGATTTATTCTGTGTCTGCAATTCTTCAAAAACTCTATGGACTGTTTTATGGAAATTCTGACAATAATTCGTCAGGAATCGGGCTAGTACACAAATTCAATGATGGTACTGAAGATTCTTCAGCCCACTGTTAACAGCTGGAAACATGTTAGTACATATTTTACGACAAATTATAAATACGTTAAAACCAAATGAACTAAGTTGAATAATTATTCATGGAAAAGAAATAAATCAGCAATATTCGATATTACAATCCTTTTTGTCAAATTCTTGTCAGACATAAATTTTATTTAAATTCTAAAGAAATGAAAAACATCATTTTCAATTGGTTAAAAAGTTTCAGTTCGAGACCGAGAAAGAGAAAAGTTCGTAAAGATTAAATTATGGTTAACTGACGCATGTGTCCATACAAAAACAAATACACACACACGCGCACGTACGCATACATAGGTACACATTAACACGTTTATTAGTTAATTGTAGTTATCTGAAGTAAAAATATAATAGATTTAAAGTAAAGCATAATTTAAAATTATTACATGGAAGAGAAATCAGTGCCTACAACACTAGTCGAAACACTTGTGTATGTGTTTTAAATAAATAAAAACAACTTGTAAAGATAACATTGTTATGGATAATGGAAGTACATCACTACTACTCAATACAAATAATATTTTAAACAGAACGAATCAAGAAAATTCATTCTGTATGGAGTGTTTTGGATTGTATTATAGTTTTTACATAGAATATTAAATACAATTGGGACTAACTGGGACTCATTTAATGGAAGTTTTGCCATAAATCTTCTTTTTTTTTAGTTCATTCGACACTCTCGATATTTACAAATTTCGCACGAAATAAACCATTATTTTGGCGGAAATTCAACAAAAACAAATTTAATGAAAGTTACTCAATAATCATGAAAAACTCTATAATCTAGTATTTTATGAATATTTCTAAATATTTAACTAAAACACACAATTTTTCTTTATTTAGGTTTTGATGGTTTTTGCATTCACGTTAGTATTTTGTCTTCAGTCAAGTAGAAATTTGCATCAAATTTACCAAAATCAGGTTCAATTATAATGAAATTGTCATAAGTCGTCAATAAGTCATGTCAGGGTCTTGGGTAAAGCGGTGGCCGCATTACTCAAGCACATGTAGTGAGATTTGGCGCAACGAGGAAATACACGATATGCTAATTTCTGCATGATTATTTCATTTGTGCACTTTCACTGAATGAAATTGTACAAAATGCCACCAAAATTGTCTAATTTCACTCAATATAAACACAAAATTCAATAACTATGAAAAAGCTTCGACCATCTTCTTTCACGGCGGCGCCAAAACTCTCCACACTATTTTGAAATTCAAACTTTCCCGCCAAAAAGCATAATTGATGCGTTGAAAGCGTTGCGCACTTTTTAGGAATGGGTAAAAACTTTTAAACTCGCGTCAGGATACGTGACCTGATCGAAAATTCGTAAGACGGATGGACAGTAAATAGCCGGCGCGGCGTAGGAGAGGAAGTATCTCCCTGTCTTTCTAAAGCAATTCGTGCAATACTATTCCTTAACCATTCCAAAATATCAAAAATCCACAACGTTAATATTCAAGTTTTTACTTCTGCCGGTACACCCGGAGTGCAACCCGTCGTTTTTTTTTGTTTTTAATTTCGCTAGACTGATCTGTACATTTTGTTATCCGCTTGGGACGATAAGATATTTAGTACACTTAACGCTTGCACTTCCTGACATGAAAAAGCGTGTCTTTCCTCTAAAGAAACCATTATTAGTAAGCTTAGGATTTCAACTGTTTCAATTTCAAAGTTTTTTTCTCAAAAAAGTGTATTACGAACAACAACAATGTGTTAAGAATGAGTGTAAGAGAAATTGACAGTTCATTGGGTTCCCAATTAGGAATGAAGCGTTCTCTTCTGGTAAAGACGGCATTGGTTGTTCTACAAGCATTCAGATTTATCAGATTCTATTCTGTAGATAGCGTTTGCGTGGAGTAGGCATCAAAAGAGCAAGCAATCGCCTGGTGGATGGTCCACGAATAACTGCAACGCTAAATTTGCACTGCTGCTCTTTACGTAGCGAGTCTGCTTTTTCCTGAAGATATAATTTGATCGGAGTCCCTCTTTTATTATATTAAGCTACTATTATTACAACAAATAGTTTTACTCAGTTTATTTTTTTACTCGTTCATTCTCATTAGCTTTACTCAGTTTATTTTTTTACTCATTCATTCTTATTCGTTTTACACAGTTTATTTTTTTACTCATTCATTTTCATTTATTACTTTATTACTCAGTCTCAAGGGCTTTTTGCCTTTTCGATTCAAATTAACGAAAATTTAACAAATATGAACGTAATATCGAAAGTATAACTATTATGTACAGTTTGTGTATTTCTCAATATTGTTAATCACAGATGTTATTAGTCATCACTTTCGTCAGAATCTAAATCTGATTCTTCGTTTCCATCAGGCTGAGAACATTCAATCTTTACAGGTCTACTTGTTTCTGGTTCTTCATAAAGAGAATCCGCCACAGGATTAATTTCGATAGCTGATTTACGAATTTCTCGCAGAATCTTCAGAATTTCCACTTTAGCAGTTAATTTCTCATCATCACTCATTCTTTTGAAGGTTGGTATTAAAGACATCAAAAAATGTTTATCTTCATCAATTTCCTCTTGGGAATTAAGTGGCGTTTCTGCTACAAAGTGTTGTTCTACTGGTAGTTTTCTTTTTTGTGATTTCTTGTCTGTATTTCTGAGTTTACTTTCGTATTTGGGTTTGATGGATGTCTCCAGATCTTCATCTTGGACTACATGTGGTAGAAGAAAGAGCATGTGTTTGAAGTATACATAAGTTTTACGCTTCGTTTCATAGCCATCTCGAACTTTTTTCTCGATTTCGATTTGTCTTTTGAATGTGTCGCGTAGATTGCGCCATCTCTTGGAGAGATCTGTAACTGTAGAGCAATAATCTCATTAACATTTACGCTTCGACATATCTTCTATGGTGTTCACTATTGCGAGGCAAAGCATGCAACTTCTATCAGTTGTCTATTTCTTTTAATTTCTTAGTTTAAGGACACGATTAATTTTTGGGTAACCTTTGCAAGTGCCGTTGTTTTCAAAATAGCATGACATGGTTCTTTTACGTCACATTTGTCACTAGCACCTTCACCATGATTAGATGGTTCTGCGACGACTCACGAGGATTGACACTACACCATACCTGTTACCGTAATACCTATCTTACATCTGTATACCTCTTGTGGTCATGCTTTAAGGGCAGAGTAGCCGTTAAACTCACTCACGCAAAAGGGGCATCCCAATCTCAGACTGGCAACGCGCCCACAAAATATTGTCTATATTACCGGCCTATCGCTCATATTGTATTTGCTTATTAACTTTACAAGACTCTGAAAAATAGACCGGAGTATTAAAGAGAGTTAGCAACATTTGGAAATGTCATCAGTTCTTTGTTAGGACTGCAACCTCCAGTAGTAGACTATAGCGTCATGATTTGTGCACTGTCAGTAAATAAAAATAAGTTAGTGATGAAATATTTCACCTCGAAAAAAAATGTCCAAGAATGAATTTTTTCGAACATTTAGTAGACAAGAGGTTGATGCTGTACACTTGCATACGGAATAGCTGAATTTAAAAGATATAGATCAAACTGTAAAGATGGCCCACTTTTATGGTGGCCTTCAGGAGGTCGATGCCTACCCTGAACGTGGGTTGTCTTTACGAAAGAAAATGTTCCAAACACAGGACAGCAACGCCCTTATGACATTTTTGATGTCTATACCTATATCATCATCTATTATCAGAAAAGCTATGTGTTCGCTTACTACTCACATGACAAAAAGAAATAGAACAATGAAAACCTTCACGAAGATCGACCATTTTTATAGACATAATATAATACAAAAGAAAGTCGTGTTAGTTACACTATTTATAAACCAAGAATGGATGAAACAGTTAAGCTGAAAATTGAAGGGGACGTAGCTTAGAACCAGTAGCATGCGGAACAGCAAGTTATTAATGAAAATCTACTGTTCGACTGTTTATGAATAATAAATGGAGCCTATTAAATACAAACAAACACATAAACAATCAAATTTTTCCTTTTTAACATTATAGTTTGGATGATATACCGACAGCAGCTCTACCTACCTGGTCTAATTGTATTTTTGAACAGGAACATATAAGGCCACGTGGCATTGTTTTGCAAAAAAAAATAAATTATAAATAATTCCTAATTATATGCCACCTCATCACTGTATAATGTGATGTTTGTATTTTGTTACTACATTTTTGCATAAAAATTTGACGTAAGCGTATAAATTATCATACTGGTTCAAAGGATAGCGTCTGTGATAGTGTCTATGTGTGCGTTGATCAAGCGCACTTTGTATGTAGATTGCCTTCAGTACCTCTCTATATTTTGTAACGCACCTTTACAAACTAGGTGACGTGTATTTCTAGGGAACAGGAAATCTGTCTGATTATTCTGAGGTTGTGCAATAATAACAAAATCAAAGAGTAGATTCACATCCATACTGCTATTTCTCCCCTTTGGTTCATGAACATGAAGTGTTACCTTTACACTCCTTCTCTGCGTTGCTAAAGGAATCCCAATTCAAAAACAGGGCTTTTGCTACCTCTTGCCAAATTTTATTCTTAAAATGTAAGTTCCCTCGTTCCCGGCTGTCCTTAGAGTATAACACAGGCCATTTCTCGACTTCCTTTATTATTGATAGTGGATGTATCTCCTCTAATAGTTTATTACTTTTCGTCCCCATTTTAATTTAAATGGGAATTTACATTTTACAATTTTATAAGCTTTTACTTTTAAATTTCACTTTAGGCTGTTGTTCTTCAGAACTGAAATTCAAATGTTAGATATATAGGTAAGTATAGTAGAAAAGCTACTAAACCATTACTCTAATCAGCTATACACTAAGCTAGGTTTTTTTATTATTAGTTAACTAATTGTCAATCATGTAAGTAGCATATTGACCAGTATCTCTTTATTTTTAAAATGTCATACACATTTTTAACCATCTCCAACAGATTTTGATTTCAATATATTGTAATTTACATATGTTTTAACTTTAAAAAAAATATTAACTAAATTTCTATGTTATTACGAGTATCTCATGCCTTCTCTTCACCATGGGCCATGATAGCCACAACAGCCATGATCTCCCATGACAGAATGTGCGACAATTGCCTCTATGATTGCTCTACCGTTCACATGATTGAGCATTCCACAATGAATTCCATGATATCTTGACTTTATTTTACGAATTATGTTTTCCCTAAATTTAAATTAAAGTTTCAAATAAGCTAAAAAAAATAAATGGCTTTCCAAGGCTCTTTCAAAATTATATACAAAAAAAATGTGTGCATGTACTAGAGTACACTCGTAAGAAGTGAAACTTCCTTATGATGTTATTTTTCAAAAAATAATTTACTATATACAACTTTACAGAAATTGGTTAAATAAAGTTTATTGCCAATCCCTTCTCTGCTGGAGAAAGTATACTTCGAATCACGCTTGGTAGGGATAAGATCAAAGAAAAAATGTTACACTAAATTTTTTTCCAACCCTGATAAAGAAGTTTCATTTCAATTATTATTATTCTCAATATAACAAAAAGGGTATTCTAGAATCTCAGAAACAGGCATCATTGAAATTAATTGGACAATCTTCTAATAAATGCGCTTTGCGTTTATTTTTAGTTTGTTGCATTCATGGGTTGTAATTAAAAGTTCATTTCAAAATAAAATGCCTAAACATGAGATTGAACAAATTAAAATTAACAACTTAGTATATACTGATTCCTAAGCCATTTGTAATGATTTTAATGAGTTCTTTATAAATCAGACTAAGTCATGTAAAAAAATCAGCCCGGTTCTACATACAGCATAAAATCTCATAAATCATAATAAAACTTTGTTTCTGACATCAGTAGATGAACACAGTATAACAAAGTCTATAAATAACTTGACAAATACAACAGCAACTGGCTATGATAATATAAGCACATCAATATTAAAGAATATTGCCACCGTTATAGCAAAGCCTCTTTGTCATATAATTAATTTAACATTTTCAGAACAAAAATATCCAGTCTATTGCCAAGCCATTATTTAAAAAAGAAATACTTGTTATATGAACACTTATAGACTTTAGTTCCCATAATTTCTAAGATTTTTGAAAAATAATGTGTGACAAATTATACAGCTATTTACTTCATTTCAATTTATTAAAAAATAATCAGTATGGATTTAGAAAAGGTAGGTATTTGCATGTTTTGACTTTTACACAATTTTAACATTTTGTGCATAACTTCAAAAAATTAAATAACTGGAATATTTTACTTAGACCAAACCAAGGTTTTCGTAAGGTGACTATAAAAATTGAAAAACCACTGGGTCCCAAAACTACTTATTCTGATCTTTTTTAAGCTAGAATGAAAGAGACATGATGTGAACTTACTTACTTTCTTAAAAATGTTAAACATAAACACAAATTTTGATATTGATCATTACATTTTAATGTTGGTACAACCGTGTCCAGTCTCCAACTAGGTGCTAACATTTTGGAAAATTATCCCAATACTTAGTTGCATAATATCAAAGTACTTTTAATACTCTTGTTATTAGACAATACTGTATTTTGATTTTTTGGTATTTTTATTACTTTGGATGAAATTTCAAACTTTGGGAGATTATTGTCTCTTGAAAGTACACATTAGATGTCAAGTGGATGGATAATTTTCGAGTGGATCCCTTAGTTCTGTTGATATTCATTAGTAGGAAGCGTACCCGCTACTTATTTTGAAATTGATATATTTTTGTTCGGTTCTTTGTTCTACTTTCTTTTTGAAACTGTATTTTTAATTTCTCGGTGATCTATTTCTAGTTACCGACTTAATAAATTAAATTCCTCTCTCCTATAGTAATTTAGGCTAGAGAAACATGGACTAAATGTTATTGCTGAATCCTGTAAACTTTTTGCTAAATACCTATAGGGTATTAGATGTTTCAAAATTTGAATGACTTAATGTAGCTAAGTTGAAAACAGTTTACCTACAACATAAAAATCTGCGGATTTTAGATTTCATATCAACTTATAGGTATTGTCTTTATAATATTTTATCAACGGGCTTATCAAAAACTTTGACTAGGCTAGCTCAGACCAATAAAAAGTACGGCTAAGTAGGTTGGAAAATGTAAGTTATAACTTGAACAGTTTTCACTTAAATTTCAATTAGTTTTTAACACTAAATAAATAAAATTACTTTAATGTTTTTATTATTTTATAGACCTACTTAACTATTCAAATTCAATGTAGGTACTTAGTAGTGTTTATATGGTCAACAATATTAGTAATCTTCTTCTTCTTTCTTCAGGTTTTGGCATTCACGCTAGTATTTTGCCATTAATCAAGTACCTAGGCATTAAATTTACCAAAATTGGAATTAGGTAAATTATAATAAGTCATCACTAAATCATGTCGGAGTTTTGGCAAAATCGGTAACCTCATTACTCAAGCTCGAATAGTGAGATTTGGCGGCAACGAGGAAATACGCGATACGCTAATTTCTTCATGATTATTTCATTTGTGCACTTTTACTGAACAAAATTGTACAAAATGATACAAAATTGACTAATTACACTCTATATTAACACGAAATTCAATAATTATGAAATATTTTTATTAAAACTTCTACCATCTTTTCTCTCGATGATGCCTCTTTCTGTCTCAATATTAGGTAGATACCAATGGGTACCTACGTAAGTAGGTATTCTAAAAACAATTATTTTTTTAATTCGTTCATCCACAGGCGACAGGCTCAGACCAAAGGCCATGCTGCCTTTTTATTCGTCAGTCTGCTTGTTTGCTTTTTGTTTTTTTGATTAACTCTCAGAACACTGAACACAAACAGTCGATTAATGAACTTCTATTTTAGTTATGACAGGTAGAGCTTTTCTAGTTGCCCGCAGAAAAAAGAAGAAGAAGTATACGCCGACGGAATCCAACCCTATGCAATTCAATCTGTTTTCTAAATAATCAATCACTCGAAATTTAACTACGAAATATGAATGACTAAGTACATAATTCATTAAATCACCATTACTTACAATTTTGAGCAAACATTTATGTTAACAACACTGTTTTAGTAAACAAAATACCTATGTAAGACTTTAATTTTCAACTTTATTGCACGTCATATTGCGTAAACGGGTCGCGGGACGATGCGGTCGATTGCGACTTGCGATCATACGAAATACGATCAGCTAGGTGAGTACCAGCACAAATTAGCGAAAACGCGCTGTAAATGTTGTAAAAAAGCGCTAGATGTTCTGTTGTTCTGATGTAATTTCGCCCATATATATCAAGTTCCGTAATTCCTGATTTATGTGGTATGTCATACGCTTTTATCAATTTGCTACTATCGTTTTTTTGGGAATGGCATTCCGTGCTGTGGTGAATGGCATTACAGTGGTGAATAGACCAAAAAGTTATTCTACAGACTTTAATTCAGAAAAAAAAAATCTCAAATTTATTTATTTTTTAAACTGCATTGCTACTTTACTTGAAACAGCAACATTGGATTGACACGAGATTTGGCCAAAATATTAAAAAATAAACTTTTTGAGACCCTGACTGAAATCAGGCTCCTATCGAGCTCATAATATTATCTTACATTACCATTAATATGTTTTATGTCAAAAAAATGTTTTGTGGTCAGTTATTGTATTCGTTCTTTCCTTGTAACTTCCTTGTAACTGTAGATTAATAAAAAAATGTAGTATTTTTGGAGTAGATTTTAAAATGTATGTCAAATAATAAACTACCATCACGACTTAATCACGACACCGTAACGACGTCATCAGAACACCGTAATTGTTGTCACCAACACTTTACCATTATTATACTATCACCTTCACAACCCTAGGTTATAGATAAAGCTGTGGATTTTATCTAAAAAAACAAGTTCTATAAAAGTGCTAATATCTACAACTTTTCAAGAAATCAAAATATTGACTATTTCTAATTTCTTATTTGAACAGGAAAATTTAGAAAGTTGAGATTAATCACGTGAAATCGGCAGTTGCTGCTGTTATCATGGATGTCCCCCAGGGCTCCAATCTGGGACCATTTTTGTTCCTCATATACATTAATGACTTGCCCTACTACGTAAGGGATAATCATGAATTAATATAGTTCGCGGGTGACACTTCACTATTATTTACAGTGAAAAGCCAACTGGGTAAATATGACGAAACGAACGATGCGATTTAAAAAAATGAGGCAGTGAATAGATGTCAAAAACGCTAGAATTGTGTGTTATAGCTATTTTTACAGCGACATGTCTTCTCGCATTTTTCTTTAGGAAAACTGGGCTGAGGTAAACACAATATTTGTCTTGCAAAAGGGGGCTATACGGGCAATTTATAACACAGGCTCAAGAGTTTCCCTCAGTTTCCCTCACACCATTCTAGCAGTGACTTTTCAATATATTTTTTTAATTATTTTTAAATGTCCATCACTACATAGTAGAAAATAAAGTCGCTTCCTCTGTCCTTATGTCCCTTTGTATGCTTAAATATTTAAAATTACGCAAGAGATTTTGACGCAGTTTTTGAAGTGAAAACTTTTTTAGTGGCGTTGCACCCTTTTTTGGAATGGGTAAAAACTTCTGAACTAGCGTCAGATAGTCAGAACGTAAAACAGCGCATGCGCGAATAAGACGGCGCGAGATCTAAAATAAAATGTAGATTCATTGCTGTTTTTGTATTGCTTAGATAATAAGTCTCGTCTCCGCAGAATCAGTTATTCTTTCATGGGCCAATGTATATTATTTACAATAAACTTTCCGAGCATATAGACTTACTACTTAACAAATTAAAAAAAAAATTAAGTTGTATGGTAAGAGTTTTTATAAGATTTCAGAATACTTAGAAGACAGAAATGCTCGGGATTAAATGCTCCTCACACCAATCTCTATAAATCATGTATGTAACATATTTTTGTAAATTAGGTTTATAAGAATAGGAAGAAGCCGGATAATCTCAGCGAGTAGTCGCGTTCCGATCCGATGGCATTTTTAGATTTACATATTATATAGACGCGTCACAAGACTCTTTGTATAGGTCCACGTGAATTAAAGATATTTTGATTTTTTTGAGTAGTCCGCAATCACGTTTAACAAAAAAATCTCTAATCGAAAATTGTTTATCATCAGTGTAATGCAGTATTTTTTATTTTTAATATTTGATAGGGTTTAGTATTTAATTATGTGTTGTTGGAATTATTTTTACAATTTACTTACTTGTATTGTTGCACAAACCACAGTGCTATTAAGTTGATTGTTCAAAATGACTGCAAATGAAATTTAAATATACCTACCTACTCATTACTAAGTGTAATGATTTTAACGATCAAGCTTAGTCAAATTTAAAATAAAGAAATTCTTTATTTTGGAGATAAAAGTACCACTTCGCTTACTGCTTTATTAACTAGTTAAGCAGGGCCGGATTTAAACTCAATGCCGCTCCTGAGCACCGGAAAAAAGTCCGTCCTATTACTAGAATTTTATTTAAGGGTGGAAATTCGTGTAGAAAGACGTTTTCAAGCTGATTTTTTATTAATTTTTTATAGATATTTTATTGACAGATATGAGTAGAGTGATTATCATTTTGATAATAGCTTAAATATCAGCCCACGCTTTTTTAATAAAACATTTTTTTTATTCACATTATTATTAATTCATATTTATTGAATTTTTTAACACTATTCTTAGTTTAAATTTATTCAAATTTATTTTATATTTTTAAGTTTGATTTTCTATAAAAAGCGTGTTTTGAGTTTTTTTAAACTATTCTTTATTATTTACTTGTTAGTTTAGTTTATTTATAAAAACGTGATTTTTTAGTTTTTTTAAATATTATTTGTTTTGTAGAATTAAAATTCTCCTTAGTATGTATTCGAAAAACAAAATTTTCTAAAAGTCGTTTTTTTTGGAATAACTTCTAAATGGCTTCCCGACTAATTCTGAAGACTAATCAGCTCTTAAGTTTAAACAACCACGTCGACTGCCATCAATCCGGTCAACATCGGTTGACCCGTTCGTGAGTTATCGAAAACGAAAAATTTCGAAAAAGTATTTTTTTACATAACTTCAATATTTCTTTTCGGGTCGTTTTTGACAGAATAAAATAACAGAATAAAATAAAAGTCCAAAAAATCATGTCTATTGCCACCAAGAACGTGAAAATCGGTTGATTGGTTCATAAGTTACCGATGTCGAAAAAAATTGGAAAAAGTGAATTTTTCAAATTTCCCTAAGATTTTCGATTCGATCAGTTTGTGTTCAAAAGTTCATCATAGATTCTGAAAAAGTGCGTGTAATACTGCCAACCGCGTGAAAATCGATTTATTCATATAGAAATTTTTGCAGTTTGAAAATTAAGAAAATACTGTTTTATTAAACTTCTATCAGCCTTTTGAGCTCAAAAAACCCAAAAGCATACAAAAGCTATTTCTTTGAGTTCGAAGATTTCAACGTCGTAAGTGCAATTTCAAGCGTTAAGGTATGGAACTGGCGGGAAGTTGCAGGGATGGCCTTTAGGGTCATCTGTTTTCCAGTTTTTTTTAATTTATTGATTGTTAAAGTTGATGTTTTAAGAAATGCAAAAACTAATTTCGAGGTTTTTTTTCAATTTTTCAGAAGCAAATACTAATTAAATTTCTTTAATTCCAGAAAATGAAAAATCGATTATTATTTGAATAATCTCCAAGGAAACAAATTGATCAAATCATTTTCATTATTATTTTTTACTAAAAAATGCCAAAATTATGTTAAATATGTAATACGTAAAAGTACCAAAATTATGCATAAATAATGAATGAATTGAATTTCTTGAATTATTAATTAAACAAAAAATAATAAATTAATAGAATTAGCTAATTATATTGGGGAATTTCGATAAAAATAAAAAAAAAATTATCACTTTCAAAATTTTGCCGCCCTGTTCACTTGCCCCGTCTGTCCCTAGTGTAAGTCCACCGCTGTAGTTAAGTATAAAAAACAAAAATTTGCAACTTGCACTCTAGACGTGAAAACTTAAATAATACCGTTGTGCATTTTTTTGATATTTTGTAATGGTTAGTGAATAATTTTGCAAGTATTTCTTTAATTATCAGTATTAAAGTGAGGTAAAATACAAATTCATTTAATTTTAGATCTAGCACCAAAAGCGCTAACCAGGCAGCTCTAGTCCTTGCGAACAAAATAATGACCGACATACCTACATCGATCGGATGTTCCTAGCTTGCCGCAACTGGCCTTAATCGTCCGAGTTCGGCCGATGTCGTTACTGATTTGAGGTGGACACAGACTAGTAAGAGAACTATGAGGTGGATTTGAGAGTCAGAGATGTCAGACGACGCATCAATGCTACGTAATACCACAAAATATAGACAGGTATAGAAGAAGTATAGAAGTCATCTCATGTACCTACATTACGTATTACGTACGTCATACTAAATCCTGATGCCACTCAGCTCTCAGCACGGCCTCACCTTGACTTGGGTGTTTCAAAGAATGCGCCACTTATTTCAGCTTATAGCTTGCTTGTGCCTGTCGAAATGTAATTCCGGGTTTGATTTTGGAGTTGTTCTTCTCCTAGACAGGTTACAGACCAATGCCGATGGCACCCATCCAGCCAAATTACACAAATCAGCTAATCAATCGATGCTACAATCTTTAATTTTTTTTCAAACTTGCATTTTTATTCTTAGTGTTCCTTTCGTTAAAGGAAAGCAGTAAAAACTTCGATAGTGCGTCATATCGGATTTAAAGGGATATCACATTATTTTGGCAACAAACATAATTCTCCAAGATTGAAAACACCGGCAAGTGGAATTTTCCAATACTATGGTGGCTTTATCCAGATACTCACTAAGCACTTCTCACGTGATAGGAGGAGGTAGATGAATACAGCACAGTATATTTTTTAGTATGGCGCCCTTTTTAGACATCTACAGAAACCCATAAGTCGTCACAATCACCATCGAAAAATATTCACGTCTGAATTTTAACCGCTTGGAGACTATAGACATTCAGACATTCCCGTCTGATGAATACAGGCGTCCGATACATACACTACAGAGACAAGTAAAGCTTCGCGTAGCCGAGTACACGAACGAACGTTGCAATAGTTTTCTTTGCGAGATGTCGCCATTTCACGCGGCCTACTGGCCACTGGCGAGAGCTCCAAATGACTATTCAAAAGTGAGATCCCACCGCTAGTGAGACCAAATTTACTTCCTGCGTTTGACGACGCCGACAAAGCCGACAATATTCAGTATCAGTATAGCGTTTCTACTCTACCAGCCGATCCGGAACATATCCACGTTGTAGGTAGCTTAGTAGCGCGCACGGCATCCGAGCCTCGGCAAGGCGATCCGTTACCTCCCACTGATGACGACAAAGTGAAATATCTAATTAAAGATCTTCACAATAGGCAGCCCCGGAACCAGAGAGTATCTCAAATAGAGTTATCAAATACTTTCCTTCCGCACTCATATACCTACTAGCGAACATTTTCTAGAAGGCAGTACCTTTCCTGGCGAGGGGAAAGAAGCCAATACACAAATCGGTTAAAACACTTTTAAACTCACTCTTAAAATTAAAAAAATATTGATTTTTTTCCCCGTTTTGGTCCGGGCTCTTTTGCAGAATAGACCATCTGCCTTTCTTGCCAGGCAGCTCGTAAAAGGTGAGCATAGGCTTATCATCTAACACCGTGACATCTGACTAGATGGTAGAGTTTCGAAGCGACTCGCCCGGATTGGTACCACCGACTTACCTATTCCTGCCGCCATAACGTCATGACGTGTTCCGGTTCGGAGGGTAAAGTAGCCGGTAAACTTACTTTTGCTCGAGGCCTAACATCCTGACCATTACCATCTTTGGTGTCTCTAGGCGGCGTGAATTTCTTACCATCACTAAATCCGTCTGCTTGTTTGCCTTCCTATAATATATAAAAAAAGATTAAAAACATCAGAATTTGACATGTCCAGACTAATCTGACATTTCTAAAATGTCCCATCTCTTTTGTTTTTGTTTGGTTTTTAATTGGTGCATCTAATATAAGTTTAGTTTGTGGACAGCAGAATCAATAGCACCAATAATCACCTATATCAGATAGGTGACAACTGTTTTGCAATAAGAAATAGTTATTATAAAAAATACTTATTATAGAAAAGGCAAAGATGCATGATATTTACATTTTTGATATTTTGCTATCATACAATAGCAAGGCGTTTGTAAAGTTTTCTTTATGTACTTAATCACAATATCAATAAATAATTACGTTTCAATAAATTATAACAACCAAAATCCCCATATAATAATCTCATTTTTGTGAAGGTACAATGAAATCAGTACAGGTACTTATAAGGTATCTATATACATATAATAAAACTGTTGAAGGGTCAATTCTGTACATTGAAAATATTGAAAAAATTAATAGTGTTACTGGATCGATACTAAAACCAATTAATATGTGATGAAAAAAAGTTTTGTTTGTCTGTCTGTATGTTCAGGCATCACGTGAAAACTAACAGTTTGATTTCGATGAAACTTGGTATAATTATACCTTATTATTCTGCATTTGTCTCAGTCTGTTACAGCTTTGAAGCAATAAAAAAGCAACTACGAGTAAAACTGGCGAAACGAGACTGTGAACAAGAACGGGTGCAAACAAAAGCTGCCCTTCATGGAACGCATCATGTTGCGTCCTGAATCACTGGAATATGACGCACGGACGCTTCTCAGTAGGTACCTACTTAGTCGTAGGTATTTCTCAACGTCAAGATTTACCTAAGTATATGTTAACGTCTTTTATTTATTACATTATTGTCTCGCCAACAAATCATTTTTTTTTAAATATCTAAAATAGGCTTGCCACCTATCACATTATGGGACTTAGTATCTTCGGCTGGTCGTGGGTGCCCTGGTTGTGCCTCTGCCTACCTCTTCGGGGATATCGGGCTCGAAGATACTTACTTACTTACTTAAAATACACCGATTTTGTCAATGACACACTGATGATTGTCAAAATGTTTGGCTACTTCCTGAAAGCTACAAAGCTGAAATTTTGTATGTAATCTAAGTTCAGTATACAACCAACAAAAAATTTCATAAACTTATGACTTTCACCCACACATCTCCTAAAATGGGGGGGTGAAAATTTGTTTTAGACTTCAAGCCGTGCTTTTGCCCCCCATCCCTGAAAACTGGGAAGTGAAATATCACCCTGATTTAGCAGCAAATGGGATATGGTATTGAATAAACTATCAATGAAAAAAAGACCAAAACAGAGAATGAGATATAAGAACCTGAACTGTTGATGTGCAAGAAATACACTCCAAAAAAAGAGAAAAGTACTGAAAAGACTGCCTAGCAACTTATAAAAAAACTGAAATCAAACCATAAGCATTTTGTGTAAAATGTTGCCAATACGACCACATAACGTTTACCCTGTGAAAAGATATCAGATTCTCATGTAGAGGCAAGCTTCTGAATCTACGTGTCCTAACTCTACTGACTCTAGATAAAGTCGTTTCAAAATCCGGTGAAGTTGTTAAAACCGCGAGGTTGGCAACACATTACTCATTCCAAAAAAAAAAATACCGACCCCAACAACACAAATTCTACGCATCAGTAACAATGTATGGCTTGGTTTTTTCGTTACTTACTTCAGAAACTAAATATTCGCATCACCTCCACGATGGTAGCGAAACGGCGAAGCCATATATTTTTACTGATATGTACCTATGCAGAATTTGTGAAGTTAGGGTCGGTAGAGATAGGTCGTGTAGATTCAGAAGCTTGGCTCTACATTAGAACTGATATCTTTTCATAGGGCAAACTTTATGTGGTTGTCTTGGCAAAATTTTACATGAAATGTTGTTGAGATATAGTTTTATAAATACTAATAAATAAATAATAAGTAGTGAAGTATAGAAGTTCTTTACATTAGAAAATAAAGAAAAACTGTTATTAGAAAGAACTATTCTCGTAATTAAACCAAACGTTCCCGTGGATTGGATAAGTGTCTGGTTGACTATAGCTTGTGTCACATTGTGGGTCTAAAGTACCTAAGGCTAATCGTGGGTAATCTGGTTTACCTCTGCCTACTTCTTCAGGGATATTATGTGCGTAAGCATTTATTTTTTTCATTCGCATCAGCATCAGCTGATATTCATTTTTAAAAATCAGCATCAGCATCAGCTGATGTTAAAATAACCAGGATCAGCAACATCCCTGATACAGAATTCAGTAAATATTAGTAAGGTACATGAACATTTCAGAACGATAAAAAGTAATTTTATTGATCCGAGGTGAAAATTGATTTGCTATTTATTTTTTACGTATCACGTTAAAGTGAACGAATAGTGTGAACGGAACGTTGGATAAACAATTCCAAAGCGAGGGTTTAAGTCGAAAGCTAGACTTGCTTTGCATAATTCTGTGCTTATTGTATCCAACGTTATTGTATGGAAGCGAGAGTTGGGTATGTCAGAAAGAGCATGAAATTAGGATAAATGCGTTCGAAATGAGAGCACTACGGAAAATCTGTGCTGTAACGCTCGCTGACCGTATTCGTAACAGTAAGATCCGAGAAAGAATGGGATTGAAAGAAAGACTTGATGTTTAAATGCGAAAGGGCATGCTCCGCTGGTTCGGTCATGTGGAAAGAATGACAGATGAAAGATTGACAAAGCAGACATAATATGCGAATGTGGATGGATGTAGGTACCCGGGGGGAGACCAAGGCTGACATTTCACGATCAGATCAATCGGATATTATCCGAGAGTGGTGTCAAGAGTCTCCGAAACCGGCGTTTTTTTAAGAAAAGGGTAATGAATGTGAAGGAAGCAAGACAGGATCGTGAGGTCTGGCACTCGATACTCTATGCCTATCCCGTAAGGGACTTGGCGTGAAATATGTATGTATGTATGTACGTTAAAAAATTACCCAAACGGACGATAAATATCCGGGGTACCTACATGCTTGGTCACGGCGACTCATGTGAAACCATGTAGCGCCAGCTACATATATCACAAGAACACAATTTGCTTAATTTGGGGTTATATCAGTTTGTATAGTTTACAAACTACACAAACTGATATATTTATGTTAATAATAATAATAAATTATATTTTTTTCACGTAAACCTAGAACCTGTGACGCGTCTATACAATAATATATCTACCACCGGATCGGAACACGGCCTCACACTGAGAAGATCCGGCAAGAAACTCAGCGGGCTTGTCTTTTTTTTTTTAAATATGTTTGCAATAATTAATGTAATGATACATTATTTTTATAAGAGCATTTGCATTTGCATTTGCATGAGGAGCAATTAATCCCAAGCCGTCTTATCAGCTAAATATTCAGTTATGTTATAATAACCCTTTTCATTTAATTTACATTAGACACATTTCTTAAATTTATTAATTGGAAGTTCTTTCATATAACTGGGAAGTTTATTGTAGAACTGTATACATTGGCCCATGAAAGAATGGCTTACTCTGTGGAGACGAGACACAATATGCAAAGCAAGATTATTTTTATTCCTTGTATTGACACAGTGTATATCACAATTCCCTTTAAATGAACTTGAATTTCTGTGAACTTAAATGTATGTGACATTAGATTTTCAATAATACTGGGATGCTACAATTAGAATTTTGATTTCTTTGAACTTTTCTCTCAGGGAAACTCTTGGGCCTTATGACTCTCTTTTGTAATATAAATACAGTATTTACGTCGGCAGAGCACCCCCAGAGAAGAATGTCATACGACATGATGCTCTAAAAATAACTAAAATAAGTTACTTATTTATAATAGTTGGAGTTTACTCCTAAAGAAACGATTCGAGTTATAAGGCCCGGTACGGAAATTTTATGAGGAGTAAAATCAAGTGTAACACGAAAAGTTGAGGCGTTACGTATAAAGAGACAAACATATATATCAGTAGGATTAAACGTGTAAAAGAATGAGATGGAATACATTACACAGCGTATCTCATTCTCGGGATCTCCTCCTGCGCGATACTTCGTAGTCTCCGTGCAGGAGGAGTCGCTTTTTATCAAAATACTGACTATTTGGATCACACATCTAATGTCTGCGATGATACTAATTTAAGAAGAATTAACATAACTAAATCTTCTGTAAGAGACATGTGTGCTGCAAGATATATTTCGTAAGGAGTAAACTCCAATCGTGCGTCGTAGCTGACACACACACACTTTTTTTCTGACATTTGTAGAACGTTACTCATCTTTTCCACTTATTTGATTACTCTAATTAGTTACTTGATATCAGCCCGCCACTTAGACGGCGCACTTCCTTCCGCGAGACCTCGCCTAAAGGTCACAGACTGCCGCAGCGCAGTACTTAACTTTTTTGTGTTGTTACATTTGAATTTTTATTTTTTTGGGGTATTTTCACTCCAACGTCTTATTCTTTCAGCTACTAAATGTTCAGAAAGCTATCGACGTAGCTATATAAGACTTTTTTTATAAAATCATATAAACATACCTAAAACTGACACTGCAATGGATGCAAAACTCATTATAAAAATTAAGTTTACAGTAATTTAAGTTTCAATTAACATCTACATACACTACATACAGCCTTAATTGGGAATTTTTTGTTATGATAATGGAAGGCAAAGAAGCAGACGGATTTCATGATGGTAAGAAAATCACGCCGCCTAGAGACACCGAAAGTGGTAATGGTGCGTTGCTAACCTGAGGCCCTGATGTTAAGCCTCAAGCAAAAGCAAGTTAATCGGTTACCTTACCGTCCAAACCGGAACACGTCATGACGTTATGGCGGCAGGTATAGGTAAGGCGGTGGTACCAATCCGGGTGAGCTGCTGCAAAACTCTACCACTTAGTTAGCTAGTTAGTTAGAGAGTATAATTACAATCATCCAGTTTAGATATAAAAAGTAAGTATATTCACGCTTGAACTCACGAAGAGAAGAGCAGAAGAACAACCAGGGCACCCACGATTAACCAAAGGTTCTTACTTAGTCGCCTTAACGTGGCATACCTATTGCAAAAATAGATAATAAATTTAAGTCTAAATACGTTGACGAACGGACAAACCAATAGACAATCATAAACCTAAGCTTCTTCATAGCTTAGGTATCTCAATTTTTTCCAGAAATATTCATATAAGTACGTAGAGCAGATTATTACATCATTCAAATATACTAGTATCATACTAGTAGTATGGGTACATTACAGTATACAGACTGACTTTAAAGGAAATCTTAAAGTGTATGTGGCAACTGGAAATATGTTTTGAGTGGCCAAGAGTTCACTCATCACCGTACGAAGTCGAGCAAGCCATTAGCCGAACCGTCGGCCAGTATTTTTCGGCCGTTGCGGCCAGCCGCACGCACGTATACGCCATTCAGTTAGAGCCTTTTAGGCTGAACTGAAAAAAGCGTTCGCTAAAAAATAATTAAAATAAAACTTTCGAAAGGCGACAAAATATATCCATTTTGGATTTTAGTCACTTGCGAAGTTTTACTTTTAATTTGTAATTCAAAATAAGTGCTGCAGTTTTGTATTAAAGTGGTCAAACATTGGACGGCGCTGAAACACACAAGTTAGTATCGATTTTCTGTTGTTTTTAGTTCTTAATGTAGACTAGAAATAATTTTAAAAACATTAATACTTAAATCCTGATAACAGTTATTTATAGTGTAGGTATAGGTATTACTTTTATATTCAGCTACCTAGCTAATAACCATCTTGATCATGTCACAGGTAGGTATTTCAAACAAAACAATACGCATTGCTATCGCTATATTCGTTTAGGAGTTAGGTATGATGCCACAGACACACAAAGTACCTACCTATTGTAAACAATACTGAAAGTCAAAAACTATAGAAAAACTTCGCCTGAAACCATTAACATCTTTGGTCTTTACACTTGTAAGCGACTTCTTTTTCTCTCTATTATCGTAAAAATATTTAAACATACTCTCGACTTTTGTTAGGTTACGTAGGTAAGTACCTACTAGGGTTTTAGGGAGGGTTTCAGCTCTCTTCACTCTCTTATTTTAGAAGTGCGGTTTGTGGGGGCACCAGGGGGCCACGTATTTTACTAGGTACTTTGAAAGTGTCTACCAGTTTGAGAGAAAATAAAATGTAAAAGCCTCATTGTCTGTTTTGAAGACATGTACTCGTACCTACCGCGTGTAGGTATGGATTTGATGATAACTATTTTGAGTTTTAGTTTCATGTATGGGGATCACCCTCTTCTTATTTTGTATTAATTACATCGAACTTTGTTCCACCCGTTCATTTTGTACGGAAACAATTTTTGTTTATCCTGGTTTTCTCATATTCGAATGGGATAAAAAGTTTTCTTTGTCCTTCTCCTGGTTCTAAGCTACCTCCCCACCACTTTTCTTCCAAATCGGTTCAGCCGTTTTTGAGTTATAAGTAGTGTGACTAACAAGACTTTCTTTTAATATAGGTACCTAGACTGTTGTATAAAATAATAGGTTTACAATGAACCTACCAAGGTTCAACTGTAGGTATACCTAGTAGGTAGGTATGTAGTATGGTTTAGAAATAAAGTAAATTGGCATACCGACGGTCTGCCTGCAATCCTATTAATATTATATCTCTATGCGAAAGTTTGTCTGTTTATTTGTTACTCGTTCTTGCAAAAACTGCTGAACCAATTTTCATGAAATTTGGTTCATACATAGAGGGTAACTCGGATTAACACATAGGATAGTTTTTATCCAGAAAGAATGTTCCTGTGGGACCACGCGGGCAACGTATAGTATCAAATATATAAAGGTTCCGTTTCTGTCTATCGACTAGGCGCGTAACCCGAAAAATGTGAAATGTTAACTTTCGTGCTTGCCATCGTCGTGATATCCCGGTTTGACTAGACTAGCTGTTAAACTATTGAGACACGGTAGTGTAATAGTTATACAGTATTCTATCTCCAAACAAACGGGCAAAAACCAGTTTAATACTTACGCGTCTCGGGTTCGGTACACACTCGGTATACGATTATTCGCGGTTGCAGATAATAGATATATATAAAATTACTGATAACTGACGGCTATTGACACACGGCGCGACTTTAGGCAAACGTTTTATTTAAAAATAGGGCCGAGTATTGATATTGTTTACCTCATTTTTTTATGATATTGGAAGGCAAACAAGCAGACGGATTTCCTGGTGGTAAGAAATTTACGCCGCCTAGAGACACTAAAGTTGGTTATGTTGCGTTTCGAACCTGAGGCTGGGATGTAAGGCCTCGAGCAAAAGTAAGTTTACCAGCTACCTTACTCTCCAAACTGGAACACGTCATGACGTTATGGTAGCAGGAATAGGTAAGATGGTGGTACCAATCCGGGTGAGTCGCTGCGAAACTCTACCACCTAGTCAGATGACACGGTTTTGTTAAATTGCTAGCTTTGGTAGGCCTTTTACGAGCTGCCTGGCAGGAAGGCAAATGGTCTATTCTGCAAAAGAGCCCGGACCAACACGGGGAACACTTGCCTATTACCTCATGCTTAAGATCCCTGATCTTTAACTACGCATCTTTAACTGTTTTGCAAATAACGGAACCCTAATGTATAGATTCGACATATCTTTTTGTTCAACCGTCCGTATGTCTCTTCACTTTATTCACAATTAGCTTCCGCCCGCGACTCCGTCCGCGCGGATGTCGGCCTTCGAGTGATAAAACTGAAAAATTAAGATTTTTTTTTCTACGTATTTTTCCAGGATAAAAAGTATCCCATTTTATGCCCAGGATTATATAAGGTATAGTTATACCAAGTTTTATAGAAATCGAACCGTTTGTTTTCTCGTGATGCCTGAACATACAGACAGACAGACAAAAATTTTTTTTATCACATATTTGGGTTTGGTGGGTGGGTTCACATATCCAGTAACATGCTATTTATTTTTTCAATATTTTCAATGTATAGAATTGACCCTTCTACAGATTTATTATATGTATAGATTGAAACTGGGTAGGTATATGTATTCTGGGCAGTAATTCTGTAGTAGTAGTGTTTACTGCTTAATAAAAATCCAAGGAATTTCCATCCATAGAACTTTTAATGATTGCGAATTGTTTGTTTTAGAAGGTGTTTAAAAATGATGATGACGTTAAGGTTTTTTAAACCATTTTTCTCAAAGTCTCAAGTCAAGTCAAATCGATTGAAAGATGGACATTTCCATAGTAATAAAATGTGTGTCCACACACCTTTTAAAATAAGGTAGTAAAAAAACATAAACTAAAATATGCTGTAGATCTCAATGAAATATTATTAGTAGTTACTAAACTCTGTAATCTAGCGGTTCAGTTGTTCGGCTTGACTGCATGAGGTCCCGCGTTCAAATCCCGGGTTGGGCAACAAAAAAAAGGGTTTTCCCAATTTTCTAATAAAAAAAATGTTGCTCGGGATAGGCTATGTGCCCGGTTGGCGATAGGCTTGCCACCTATCACATTGTGGGACTTAGTATCCTCGGCTAATCGTGGGTACTCTGGTTGTGCCTCTGCCTACCTCTTCGGGGATATGGACGTGAAGATACTTTTTCTTAGATAAAGCGCAATTTCAAAAACCGCACACATACCTACCTAACTTGATCATTGATACGAGTACAAATACTATGATAAACAAATTTATATTTGCTGGTGAACAGTGCTAGTAATAAATTTTGGTAGTTCCATCAAATATTGTCTACTTGTAACTTTTAAGGTTCATTTTTGTAATTTAAGTTCGTTACGGAACCCTTCAGGCACGAGTCCGACTCGCACTTGGCCACATTTTTTACAAACATTTTTCTTAAAATATATAAGTCCGACTTTACGAAATTGGGCGACAACTTGAACAACGTACAAACTTGGAAGGGCCGTGGCCTAACCTCCCGGCCATAGGATAGCTACGCGCCTATAACATCTATAGGTCACGGTTGTCTCTACTCGTGTATTTGTGTTTGTGCGTACTTTTTATATAAAAAAATGACAAATGCTTACGCCTATTACAAAAATAAAAAAACTCCGGATGCTTCCATAATTACGGTTTTTACATGCTTCCGTTTATCTTATATATAAAAATCTTGTGTCACGATGTATGTTGCCGATAAACTCCAAAACTACTGAACCGATTTCAATCGAATTTCACATGTACCCGTATTTTGGTCTAACTTAAAAGATAGGATAGTTATCATCTCAATTTATCGCGGGCGAAGCCGCGGGTAACAGCTAGAAAGTATATATTTTAGCAAAGAATTGTAAAAAAAAAATTAAGTAGTTAGTATACTTACTTACTATGTACTTAATCATTAGGGTACTGCCCAATCAATCGTGAAAATTTGAAATGATTTGATGTTTTTGTTTAAAAAAAATCCTTAAACTTTGTAGAATTTTTTTATTCTTCATATTATAAATGATGGCATGATTTTGAATGTCTATTACTTTTCACTATAAATAAGTAGTCGCAGACTTATATAGACGCTTCTCTAAATAGAATATTCAGAGAAGTGTCTCTTCGTTACCCCGCTTATATTTCACTGATTTACCATTTTAGTAGGTACATCTATCTTGGATAAATAAAAGATAGAACATTGAAGCTATAGATTCATTAGAATAGAGAATTTCACACACAAATGTGTCAATGTTAGATCGGCATTGGGGTCCCTTCAACCGCAAAAGATCAAGTTGTGTGTGTAAGGCGAAGTGTAAGTAACCTGCCGACCAGGAACCACATCTGCATATCCGCGTTTTACCAATATTATTTTTAATTTTATTATTTATTTAAAATTCATGCACTAAAATGTACACAGGTGGATTTAATGCTACATGGCATTCTCTACCAGTCAACCTAACTTTATTAGAATGAATAATTAAATGGGGTGCAAAGAAAAAAAAACCTATAACTAAACACTTACAAACACATTTAAACCTAATTTTAGGTAGCATAATCAAATACATAAACAATACGTATAAACCAAGAAAAATACTTAGCATAATATATCAAAATATTACACGAAAAATACGTATTCTATAAATATAGTCATTCTACATACATACACATATACAAAAATTAAACGATAAATAATATCTGACAAAACTACTGTGATAAATAATTGAAAAGGGAACGTTTAGTTAAGCTATTTCTGATATCAACATGAAGAATTTTTTTTTACAACTCACACAAATTAAATCTAACCCCAAACCCCAAAGTAAGCAAATTATATGCTTGTGTTGTGGGTGTTAGTCAACGATATTAATACATAGAAATAATTAAATAGATACCAGAATAAATTTAATAAACACCCAGACCCCGAAATGCAGACATCTAAATGTTCATCACACAAATGTCTGTCCCCGACGGGAATCGAACCCGAGCCTCGCAGTACAATGTAGTTAGGCGTATACGCTAGGCACTCGACCAACGAGAACACGTACAGTTATTATGAACAGCTATTAATATGTGTAATATAGGCCGAACCCATGGTCCGTCCGCAGTGGACTGCACTAATACAGTCGGCGTCGAGTGGCGCGGCCGACGGCTTGCGACGCCAAGGAGATCCAGTTCGAATTCAAGCCAATACCAAGGCGAACTCGTGCCGTATTATAATCGACGAACGTCTGTTACAACACCAGTCTCACCATAATATCATTATATTTATTTGAACAGTCTCCTCTGTGGTCTAGCGGTTCAGGTGTTGGATTTGACCGCATGAGGTCCTGGGTTTTTGGTTTTTCCAATTTTATAATTAAAAAAAAATGTTGCGTGGGATTGATAAGTGCCCGGTTGGCGATAGACTTGCCACCTATCACATTGTTGGACTTAGTGTATTCGGCTAGTCGTGGGTGCCTGGTTGTGCCTCTGCCTTCCTGTTCGGGGACATGGGCGTGAAGATACTTTTACATTTTCAAAATGTGATGTAGTCAATAGTTGAAACTTCTCGTTCTTTTCAGGTGGACTAGTCTCCACCATTGAGCTAGATCCTGCTGATGCGTAGCAGGTATACATAGGTTGCAGATCTCAGTCCCGTATTTGCTCACTTCACGAGCTTTATAAGCGGAAGACGAAGTGGCTCTTTTTATTAAAACACTAGCAGTTTTACGCAGCTTCGCCTGCGTAAATTGCGTTTTACTGCACCGATTTTGATGAAACAAAGCCTATGTCACTCAGGGATAATGTAGCTTTCGAATGGTGAAAGAATTTTTAAAATCGGTCCAGTAGTTTTTGAGACTATTCATTACAACCAACCAAACAAACAAACAAAGCTTTCCTTTTTATAATATTAGTATAGATATGTTGACGTTTTGTTGGTATTGTTAAGCTAGCAATGTCTCGTAGTAGTATCTAGGGTAATACCTGCACTTGAATATAACGTTGAGTACTTACCTAATGCGTAACTAATATGTTAAATGTATTTTCTTGTATCTAAAGCCGTAGAATCCAATGAACTTCAAGGTCGATTAAGCCGTAATGTAAACTCTTCGATATCTTGTTACTTAGGTACCTATACCTACCTACTGGTAGCACACGTTACAGAACGTGTAATACTACTAACGTACTAGTAGGTATGTATCTACAGGAGACACCCGCGCGGGCCCGTACAAAGAAAGAAAGAAAGAAAATTATTTATTTGCGGAATATGTGTGCAAATGAGATGTTACAAAAATATTTAAGTATATCGACATATTCTACCATATTTCGGTGTGCAAATGTTAGCATTTATAAAAAATATTATTAAATTACATATGCTTTAACTTTTAAGCCAATTATTTATATTTATAACTAGTTTAATTATTTATTACCATAACATTTAAATACTATAATTAAATTTAACCCTATCTACGGTAAACTACCACCGTTTCCAAACCTAGCCTGATAAGAGAAGAAAAGGCGAAATAAACTCCTCGGTAACATACATAAGTGTTCCGTCGCCGGCCTCCGCTTCCGGCCTTAGTTCCATCATCTCTGTCTAGTTTGAGCCGTGCTGAGGGATCAGCCCGTAATCCGTCCATAGCCCGCAAATCAAGTGATTGCGCCTGGCCATCAAATAGCTGTTGCCCGTGACCTCACTCTCACGTAGGAATCCGTCGAAATACTCGTTCTTTTTTATTTATTTATTTAGAAGGCAAACAAGCAGACGGATTTCCTGATGGTAAGAAATTTCCGCTGCCTAGAGACACCAAAGGTGGTCATGGTGCGTTGCCAACCTGAGGGCGCGATGTTAGGCCTTGAGCAAAAGTAAGTTTACCAAACCGGGTGAGTCGCTGCGAAACTCTACCACGTAGTCAGATGTCACGGTGTTAGTGACAGTAAGCCTTTGCTTGCCTTTTACGAGCTGCCTGGCAGGAAGGCCGATGGTCTTTTCTTTAAAAAAGCGGTTTCAAATGGCTGTACAAATCAATTACTAACTTTCTTTGAAGTTTTAAATTTAAATCATTTAAATAACCTGTAAGATCAACCAGAAATGCTAAGTCACGTATCATTTTGGGTTACTTAATTCAGTTAATGGTTTAGTTTTATTTTCATAAAGTCTGCTATCTAATTTCTAAGTTAATAGATAATTAATCATTTCGCTTGAATTTAGATAAGGTCAGCCAAATTATTAATAAAAGTTTAAAATGTAAAAAGTGTAAAGCCCAAGCGCATAATTTAAAAGTACCTAGTACTGTACGTGTTTTTAGAGTTCCGTTACAGAATGCTAATAACGGAAACCTTATCGATTCGCCATGTCCGTTTATTCGTCCGAAAGTATGTCACAGTCATTATCTTGGCTGTTATAATCTTAAAATTAAAAAAAAAGTAATTAAAAAAAAAGTATTAAACATTTCTCTTATTGATGTGCTTTAGATAAACTGCAAAGATTACAAAATATACCTAATAACGTAAATTTTAGACTATGATCACCCTTCCTTGTCATCAAGTCCTCGTCAACAGGAAATATCACCAGAACAGTTCCAAATAGATGGGCTTACCAGTTGTAAAGAGTACCTAAAATAACATACTCGATTGCAATTTTCAATATTTTATGAATCGAGCATCGAGAGTAACCCTACAGTTCAGTTGTGAGTAGAACAAAGACGACTGTAGTTCCGGATATCCTTATTCAATTTGTTTTAACAATGTAGGTGTATAAGTATTTTATAAGAGACAAGATAGAGTCTCAGTGGTGTCAATTTTCTAAAAAATATCAACGTTGCCCGGTATAGGACATGCGGGCGCAATGAGCTTGCCACCCATCACATTATTTTCTCCGGTAGTCGTGGGTTCTTAGGTTGTACCTCTGACTGTCTGTTCAAGAATATGGTTCAAGGTTCTGAACAAAATTTTATACTTGATATAATATACCATACATCCTCTTATTTCTCGCGCAATAACCAGCGTCATGGTGGCGTCTGTATATTAGTGAGTGAAGAACTTACATATAAAACTCCAGATTTATAAATCCACATACCATGCTCTTTCGAATACTGTGCAGTTGAGGTAATAAACTTTAATTTAATAGGAATATTTATGTACCGTACTCCTGATCCAAACGTAGATGTTTTTCTTAATAAATTAGAATTAATATTTGAAAATATTATGAAAAATTCTAAAAAGAAATTTGTTTATCTGTGGAAATTAGGACATAGACTTTTGAAAACTAACTATTGCTTCCAAAAAAATTAATAAGCATTTTAAAAATTAATAATGTTTGTCATCATATCTTAAAACGACTTGAAAATGTTAGCAATTTAGGTAAAGTTTATTGTGATACTCATATCCTTGGTTTATCTGAGCACAAAACTGCACAAAATATAGTACAAGTAGACATTAAACCACCGTCAATTTATAAACCGAAGCTTACTTTTAGGTTTGAAACAAAGTTCTCTTAACCCAGAAAATATTAAAAATTATTTTATAAATGCCTGTCATCTTCAAGTGTTTGTGAAATTTCAATTATTGATAAGTGTGAGGACGCATTTTGTAAATTCCATGATACCTTGACTTTATTTTATAAATTATGTTTTCCCAAAATTCAAGTTTCAAGTCAGCCAATAAAAAACAAATGGCTTTCCTAGGGTCTTTTAAAGTATTGTAAAATAAAACGGCAAGTATATTTAAATTATTGTTATTCCCAATAGGGAAATAAAATGTATTACACTAGTTATAAAAAAGTATTATTAAATGAATGTATTCTAGAATCTCAGAAACAGTCATCACTGAAATATATTGAACAATATCCTAATAAATGCAAGGCTTCATGAGATGTTATTAAAAGTTCGTTTCAAAATAAAAACATCTAAACACGTGATTGAACATTAAAATTAACAACTTAGTATATACTGATTCTCAAGCAATTTGTAATAGTTTTAATGAGTTTTTATAAATCATACTAAGTCATTTAAAAAAAACAGCCCAGTTGTACATACAGCATAAAATCACATAATTTGTGTAATCATAATAAAACTATATTTCTGACACCAGTAGATGAACGTGATAAATAAAGTTTATAAATAACTTGAAAAATACAACAGCAAAATAACCCGTTCTTTGATAATATAAGCACATCAACATTAAAGAATGTTGCCAGTGTTATAGCAAAGCCTCTTTGTCATGTAATTAATTTATCATTTTTAGAAGGAAAATATCCAGATCGCTTAAAAAAGTCTATTATCAAGCCATTATTTAAAAAAAGGGGATACTAGTGATATGAACAACTATAGACCTATAACTTAAGTTCCCGTAATTTCTAAGATTTTTGAAAAAATAATGTATGACAAATTATACAGCTATTTAATTCATTTTAACTTATTAAAAAAGAATCAGTATGGATTTAAAAAAGGCAGGTCTAAAGTATTTGCATGTTTTGACTTAGTTAAGAAAGTAACTGAATGTCTTAATTTTTTTTGATTTTGTATCACATAAAATTTTGTGAACAAAACTTGAGAGAAATGGCATTAGAGGTAAATCGTTAGATTGGCTATGAAGCTATTTAGAAATTAGAAAACAGTGTGTTGAAATATCTGGACTAAGTGGAAACCGCAATAAGGTCAACACTTTAAAGTATCTTTTTAATAACTGCAATGTACCACAACGTAGGTTTTAGTGCCATTACTTTTTAATTTACATAAATGATCTACCTGATACATGATACATCATGTGCAAGAAAAGAAGTGATTTGGTTAAATAAACGACTATAAAATTTAAAAAGAGTGGCAGAATTGTTACGTGAGAATAATTAAGATAAATCTCATAAAAACAAAATTAGTTGAATTTCAAGCACATTATAGAGAAACTAAAAAAATCATATATTTTTAAATAATACTATTATAGAAAATGTAGATTTCAGCACATTATTAGGAGTTAAAATTGACAAATATTGCATGTTGAAATGTTTGTGTTAATTCTGCCAACCCCTTTATAAGTCACTTAAAATTTAACCTTAACCTTGTTTGTATATCTTAGCTGTATGTATATTTGTAACAACATTATCAATTATTTAAAACAAATACTGAAGTTTGGGGAAATTCATGTGCCCAACCAAAAACTAAATATTTATAAAAATAATGTTTACTGCATATTCGTTCGTATATACTACCAATTTCCTGATAATCTTAAATCACTTACTTCCATTAAAAAAATCGAAGGAACAAGTACAAGGCCGATAGGTTCAAGTCCTGACTCCTGGTTGCCAATGAGTTTATTTTGCCGTTTCTTGTCCTCATACTAGGTTTAGAAACGTTGCTAATTTACGGTAAATAATATAATAAGATAGGGTTAAATTTAATTATAGTTTTAAAAGATTGGTAGTAAATAATTAAACTGGTTAAAAATATAAATAATTGGCTTAAAAGTTCAAGTATGTGTAATCAAATATTTTTTTTATAAATATTTTTGTAACATCTTATTAACATACATATTCTGTAGATAAATAAGTTTCATTTTCAGTTTTCATTTTCATCGTTGATGAGTTCGTTAGGTCGTAAGATAAGTAAAAATTGTATGCATTATTAAGGGTAACTCAAAAATGACCAGTAGGACGTTTAAAAAATTATGTAGGACCATTTCGAAAATATTTGCTATCTTTCGAAAAAACAATTGTCAAATATCAATCAGTAGATGACCTGGAACCTGGTGAAATACCTACTAATGAAATAGATACGATTTTTAAAGTTTCGTTGCGCTACATTATGACTGGCCATCTAATATGGTTTTGTATCGGGTCTTTAAATGAAACGATTCATACCTATAATTATAATCTTTGAAAGTCTATTTCATAAGCTTTAAAATGATACCATAATCTCCAATATCTGTGCAATTTTTGAAGTTATACTTCTTTTGGCGCGATTGGGAAAAATAATGAGAGTGAATTTTTACGATGCGCGCGCACACCGACAGATAAATGTGACAGTCAAAAGCAACACCCTGAAGTTAGTTGCGAACCTTTTTATTTTTAATTATATTTTATGATTTTTAATTATTGTTGCATGCTATTTATGTATTTTTAGTATGTATGCGTTGTGTTATTGTTTGGTATTTTTGGATTGTTACGCCAAAGAAGTATAACTTCTTACGTGTGTACATGAGTACACACACTCTTTTTTTTAATTTAATCGAATTCGAATCACAAAGGAACAAAAATGTAATAAGAGAAAAAAACAAAGGATATTAATTAAAATCAAAATGAAATAAAATGATATGAAAAAAATATGAAATCAATAGCAAGTATTGCCTGGCCTTAACCTTACAGCTCTAAGACGGTTTCACATCGATTTGATAACTCGTAATACCAGATCTGATGGAGAGCTTGCCACTCCTCTTTGAGCGCTGTCTTTAGCTCTACAATGTCTGCAGGCGCTTGATTTCTGGTCCGGACCCTGCGTTTCAGCCGGTCTTATATGTGTTTAATAGGATTGAGATCAAGGCTAAGTGTTGACCAGTCTATGGTCTCAAGGTCAACGTCGTCCAGACTGACGAGTGATTCATGCTATATGGCATCGGGCATTATCGTGCATATGAAGGAAGCGATCTCATATGCAGCCTGACCGCCGTCGAGGCTCTACCAGGGATAAAAACAAGAGCTGTTGCTTCATATAATTCTTACAGGTTTTTACTCCTGGATTTCTATAAACTTGGTAGTAACTTGATGTTGTAGTAGAATACGTCTACAGTCTACAGTTTTGGTAGTGACGATGATGATGGTACATGGGTGTGGTAGAGCTGGCTACAGGATGGAGGTAACTCATTCATCCTGTTCCCCGATAGGCAACGCGTGTGTAAATAGCAAGAGACCTTGGTGTGAATGATTGAGTATTATGTACTGGACTGGTTTGATTCAAAGGTTTGACATGATCCGTGATGAAAATTATTTCTAAGTTTTGGAGATTGTGACGTAATCAGAGTATAACGAAAAGGTATAGTTGCTAAAGACTGGAGTGGTAAGACAACTATTTTTACAATTTAGACAATTAGCAAGCTATGTCCTAGCTCTAGAATGTCAGTATTGGCTAAGCGTGTTGATTTGTTTTAGTTTGGCAAGTTGACACACGAGGACGTGTGTATTGCCGGATGGACTTGTCGGAAGGCTATGTGCGAGGTGTAGTTTGCATAGCAGCTAACGCGATACCAAGTAAACAGCAAGTACGCTCGCAGGGGTTCTTATCGGCTCGCTTGTCGTTGCGGCGGCTATATAAGTCAATGCAGGCATGCTTCGATAGGCATTCCTAGTGAACGCCTCATAGTGTTCGGACCATTGTACTGGTAAGGTGGTAACACTGGTAATAAATATTGATCTGGGGCCCGGGTTGTGGGTCATCCGTGGGGTGCATTATTTATTTGGCACTCACTCAAGAGGGGCGGGGTGGAGCCAGTCTTTCCTTTCGGGGGTTTATTTTTGTTATCATAGTAAGCATTCGCTTATTCTAGCAACGGAAAGACGTATACTATAGTTGTTTGTGGAAGAGTACCTACTCCTATGAGTACTCTTCCACAAACCTATGTACAGTGTGCATGTCAGGATCGACTAGATCACGTGTTACTGCTTTTTTTTTTATATTTCCCAGTTGTTTAGTAACAAGTCTGCCCTTGCTACGGAGGAACAGCCAACGTCCAGAAGCTGCGAGCTATCAGACTTTCAACCCGGTTGCTCCTGTTCGGCCCGTATAGGTGTACCTCACCCGAAATATATAAGTATAATGTCAATGTGGTCGTTCAGGTTGTCGTTCGATCAGACGTGGGAATCCAAGGTCCGCTTTCCTACACTTTCATCTCGTGGGCTTCAGCACCCTCAATGGCAAATCTACACACATATCTTATTCCACAATATATACCCAGCGATACTTAGGTTGATCTCTTTTACCTATCCGTAACGGCTAGGCGTTATGGCACTTTCTTCCACCGCAGCATAGCGGTGTTTGCACTACATATCTGTACTTATCATTTTATGCCGCTGTTTTGCTATTAGCTGTATCATGGACACGGAGATGGTCACGTAAGGAATGACCTTTTAAATTCGCACTTCAAGCGTAACGCAGCTGCAGTCTACACACTATCGCAGCATATCCATCTCCGTGACATGCACCTTCTGTTTGTGCCGTTCAAGTGTCGGCCGTGTTTTGCTGCCATCTATAAGAACAGGCCTAACATTTGTTTTGATTTATTAAGCTCGTATATCTAGCAGTTTTGGGTCGCAAGCGACTCCGGTTCACGTCACCTATTAGTACCTATGTAATACACTTGACTTAAATTGTATATAGCTTTCACAAAACAATTTTGTACTTAAGAAGGAAGGAAAACTGACATTAAGAACGAATAGGTGGCATATCCTATTTCTTGTGTGTGTATAGGTGACACATTCCTCAAGAAGTGGGTATGTAAGCTCCGATAACACCACATGTGGCGACTCGCGTGGCTGACCTGGATAAGGCCAGGTCGTCGGCCCGAGACCCCTGTAATTACTGACTAGCGCTTTGCGACGTGTGCGCCAATTTTGTCACTTCTCAATTCTCGTATGAGTTTGACCCAATTCTCGTTGAATGAATCGCTAAACACAAGTTGTAAGCCGATGGTTTTTGGGTTTCCTTGGATTAATACTCAAAGGGTCCCGTATATGAAATAGTGTCAACAACGCACATATCGGACCACTTTACAATTCTTTGCAGGTTCGTATCTGCGATATCTATGATTATAAGTAAGTATCTTCACATCAATATTCCCAAAGGGGTAGGCAAAGGTAGCCGCAGACACTAAGTCACACAATGTGATAGGTGGCAAGCCTTTCGCCAACCGGGCGTATGTCCAATCCCGGACAACGTTAATTTTATTAGAACATTTTCTTACTTTTTTTCGTTGCTCGACCCGGGGATCGATCGACCATAGAGGTGATAATTATAATTATGGTCATTTTTATTTTTTACGATATTATACCCAGGCGAGTCTTCTGTTTATGAGATCATCGTCACCTATAGACATTATAAAAGTTGCTGGTGCTTCGTAATCTTAAGCCTCGCGTGCAAGTCCAACCCTCCAGTATAGAACACGATAACGGCGAGTGCTTTACCATGGCAGCAAGAATATTACTGAATATTGAATATAACCACTAGTTAGATTTAGGCAGCTAATGTTTATTTAAAATATTGGCAAGATTAGAGACTATATTGTTCGCACTGTGAAAAAGTTATCAGATGTCATGTAGAGAGAGCCCATTCAACGCGTGAACTCTGCAAGCTGTAATTGCACAAAATTGAAACCAACTGTGACAACTATGGTGTATCAGTATTAGAAAAGTAGCAATCAGTTAATGTTTTTTTTTATTTACGCCTATGGGACGGTAGCAAAACCAAACCCAGACTAACAGGTCCTTTGTTTGAAACTCTGACTGACCTCGGGTTTTAACCCTTAGCCACCCAACGATGGCGGCCATAGTGACCGCTAATATTCCTCTGATTTATTAATATAAAAAAGTGTATCCTCCCGCCCATATCCCCGAAGAGATAGACAGAGGCGCAACCAGGGCACCCACGACTAGCCGAAGACACTAAGTCCCACAATGTGATAGGTGGCAAGCCTATCGCCAACCGGGCACATATCCAATCCCGAGCAACGTTTTTTTTTGAAAAATTGGAAAAACCCAATTTTTTTGTTGCACGACCCAATCCCGAGCAACGTTTTTTTTTTAAATTGGAAAAACCAAATTTTTTTGTTGCCCGGCCCGGGAATCGAACCCGGGACCTCACGCAGTGTAGTCCGACAACAAAACCACTAAACCACAGAGGCGATAATTAATATTAATGGTCAATATATTCTCAAATGAAAATGCTTTTCCAAAACTCAAGTATATTTCCTTGTATGTAGTGCTTTACGTCTTAAAATAAAGTATTAATTAAACCTAAAAGGAAGATAAAACAATCAACTTTAAAAAAATACGTTAGTCTCATAATTTAAGACCTTATGGCCATTGTTTTTTGCAAAGTTATGTTATAATTTTTTTAGGTACTTACGAGTAAAGTACAAACGCTTTACAAAAATCATTAAAGGTAAGTATAGCTCTTAAAGTTTCATTTTGTGGCAACAGCAAATACATATTTTCAGCAAACATGCAACACAAATTGGGCTTCTGCACTGAGAGCACAGATATGTGAAAAGTGGTCCTTCTTCTTAGAGTAACACATGGAACAAGTCTTGCGAGTTTCAAACATTTCATAGTTCTTTTCACAGTTTCGTAGTTTCATGACCGCCTTGTTGGTCGAGTGGCTAACGTACACGCCTAACTACATTGACCAAACTCGAGGCTCGGGTTCGATTCCCGACGGGGGCTGGCATTTGTGTGATGAACATTTAAATGTCTGTATTTCCGGGTCTAGGTGTTTATTAAATTTATTCTGGTATCTATTTAAGTATTTCTATGTATTAGAATCTTTGACTAACACCCATAACACAAGCATATAATTTGCTTACTTTGGGGTTAGATTCAATTTGTGTAACTTGTCCAGGAATATTTATTTATTTATTTAGTTTTCAGTTAGAGAAATTCCAAGTACTTCAACAAATTTTAGCACTCGACGAGTAGCAGCCTGAAACTTTTTTTGCAAACTAAATTGTTGTTGACGGCATTCCACGGTTTTATAAGGGTTTAGCGTTTGCAAGACGTCTTTAAAGTTAGGTTTGAGACCTGGTGGTTGTTTTATAATGTTATTCTGCAAAGTACTGGATCTTAGCAGTGGTAGTTTACGATAGATCTAAGAGATAAATTAATTTACGTTCTAAAAATTGTTTGTATTAATAAATAATCATGTATTTTTTATGATATTGGAAGGCAAACAAGCTGACGGATTTCCTGATGGTAAAAAATTTCCTCCGCCTAGAGACACCAAAGGTGGTAATGGTGCGTTGTCAACCCGAGGCTGGGATGTTAGGCCTCGAGCAAAAGTAAGTTTAACGGCTACCTTACCCTCCAAACCGGAACATGTCATGACGTTATGGCGGCAGGAATAGGTAAGGCGGTGGTACCAATCCGGGTGAGTCGCTGCGAAATTCTACCACCTAGTTACATGTCTCGGTGCTAGTGACGGTAAGCCTATGCTAGCTTTTCACGAGCTGCCTGGCAGGAAGGCAGATGGTCTATTCTACAAAGGAGCCCGTACCAACACGGGGAAAAAGGTTTGAAGAGAGTTTGAAAGAGTGAAGTGTTTGAGAAAAGGTTTGGAGGAAGGTTTGAGATTTGGTGGTTGTTTAATAATGTTATCCTGCATTAATTAATAAATTTCCTAAAAATTGTTCGTATTAATAAATAATCATGTAATCAAAATCAGTGTGTAAATAGTAAGTAAATAATTGAAATAACTAATTTTATAAATACCTATTAAAATATTTGCACACCATAAGTTGGTAGAATATGTTGGAACGCCTAAATAATTTTGTAACATCTTTGTAACACTCATTCCGCATAAATGTTTTTTCTTTCTTCTTTCTTTTCTTAAGACTGAAGGAGGAGCAAAGCGAAGCCGATTTTTGCCGAAAGCATTTCTATACATGACTGATATCTTCAACGGAATCTGGATTTATGACTTAACATTGAGGTTGTCGTCTACATTTTCGAACGGTGACTAATCAGTCTTTATCTGGTATTGTTCGCTAGTTTCTTTATCATTCTTCCTCGGAGTCAGCTTCTTGTACACAATATTTTGATCCATCCTAGACATTACGAAGCTAATAAAACAAAAAAAAATAAGGAAACTGGGTAACCTAAAAATACTGCGTATCTACCTAACGTCGGACATAGTGACCGCACCTAAAATATTTTATTATTTATATTAATTGCCTGTAATTTCTAATTGACTGAATGTTTTGATTCACCAAGTACAGTGGGTGCTAAGTTACATGTAACATGAAATCACAAGTGCGGCCATCGTACGGGCGGCCATCATAGATCGAAAGTGCTATCGATTCCGAACAGTTTCTCAAAGTTTGGCTAGTGCTTTCAAATTACAATATGCTACAATATTTTTGATGTGTTAATATAAATTCATTTGTAATGGGTAATAATTTATATTTACACATCAAAAATATTGTTTAGTAGTTTAAGTTTTTAGCCCTGATGATGCTGTATAAGCGGAACCGGTAGGCTATTTACAAAGTAATAAATTATAAGTGATACGTAAAACAGTAAAAAAAAGTATTTCTTTGTTTAAACATATGAATATTTGGAAGTTTTACCAAGCGCCGACGATAAAAAATATCAAATATAGAATAATTTGTAGCAACTCTAGGTATAGGCACAGCAATGAAGTTACAATGTATTTTAAAGTGTTACTCTGGTTTCAGGTAGTAACCGACACAAATCTCCAGCCCTTCGTGAGGCACTTCGAGTTCTGCGGGAGGCGTGGAAGGAGCCGCGAGCACTCGCAGATCGTTGGTTGGTATCTACTTCTTATCTCTCTCCTTCTATATCGGTTACTTGTCTTTCTCCTTCTATATCGGTTACTTGTGTTATTATCCAGTTTGTCTAACTTCGTGACTAGTTTAATACAGCCAATAGCAAATATTTAAGGGTAATCTTATGTACATATTTTTTTTATTATTTGACCGCCTCGTTGGTCGAGTTGCTAGCGTACTATAACTATATTGACCAATCATGAGGCTCGGGTTCGATTCCCTCCCACGGGGGCAGGCATTTGTGTGACGAACATTTAGATGTCTGCATTTCCGGGTCTGGGTGTTTATTAAATTTATTCTGGTATCTATTTAAGTATTTCTAAATATGTTATGACATAAGCATATAATTTGCTTACTTCGGGGTTGGATTCAATTCGTGTAAATAATTAATTGTCCAGGGTTATAATGTTTATATTTACAAAAAACGTTTACAGTTTTTTTGTCATTAGTAAATATAAACATGTTTTGTCGGTACCTCTGCAACGGTATGTTACCTCTATTTGAAATCTATCGTATCTCTGAAAATATTGAAATACCTCATGCTGTAAAGGGCGTTATTGATCTACAGCGAGACTGGACAATAGTTGCGGAGCGGAGTTGACGGGAGGTAGTCTAGAGTTATTCTGACAGATATGACCATGAGAGCTACCGTCCTTATTTAACCATTAAATACTACTTACAACATAAAGAGTGTAAAAATTTTTTGAATGGTAATTAATCCAAAAAAATGTGAATTTGATCAATTTTTGAAGTGAAAGTTAGACTCTCTCTCTCCCTCTCTCTCTCCCACACACACGCACACACACTCAGTACCAGTTAAACATAATCTAAGCTTGTCTCTAACGAACTATTTGGTAAGAATGCATTGGATTATGGTCTTCTAAGGAATCCGAAACGGAAACTGCAAGAGTACGTATTATTTAGTATATGGAACTCATTACGCAACCGTCATCAGTCGGAAGCCGGCGGACACGCGGAGGGAGCTCGAGTGCTTCATCTGCACCACTTGAATGTAATGTAATTAGAATAATGTCTGTCTAAAAATATTAATTGAGCCAAATCGCATTTTAAGAATTTTGGCATTGCCAACCGATGCCGCCCGGTTTGTTCACTTAGTTTATAATTCAATAAGTTTCATCACTCGCAGTCTCGTTTTCTTGTTCCGCTGTCACAACGTCAGCGGTTGGTCTTGGAATCTTTGGAAGGTTGGAAGTTAGGTACTCTCTGTGGTCCAGCGGTCCAGTGTTAGATTAGACTTGAGGTCTGAGTTTGATCCCTGGGTCTGGCAGAAAACGGATAACGTGACTTTCAATTTATATATATATATTTTGCGTGGTCATTGCATCTCGCCTAAACGGATGTAATTAATTGCAAATATTTTTTATTGATATAGTTATTGTCAGGAGATGTTTTTCATGAAAAGACAAACGAGAAAAATTTAAAGGGAATTGGAAATAAAATAATGCTTAAATCCGTACAAACTGTCAGTAGCTGTTCATGTCAATACGAAGGCGATACGAAGTTTGCCACTTTGGCGGTTTTTACTTTAACCGCATTGTTTCCTGAGAGGTTGGCATACACTTCTAATAGAGGTTCCACATAGATAAAAACATTGGTTTGCGTCCGTGTGGAACGTAGATTTAACTTTGATTTTGTTTTGTTTCCAATTTTCTACCAAGTTCACCTTTGTAGAAGGCGTAATTGGGGCGTAATTACAATCTTCTGCATGATACTTAACTCCTCCGACCAAATGATAATTGTAATAACATATTATAATAAATTAAATTAGCCCCACCGAAAGAACAATCGTATGCGTAATGTGGATTTCTTACTTACCAAAGAAAAGATAATGATTTTGCAATTCTCTTCTTTAATTCAATAAAACAATCTTCTTCGATGATAATATTACTTGTAGCTCATAATCATATCCGTGGTTCACCACTTTCCGTGGTTATCGCATTAGCCTCAATTGATTTTGCGCTAATTATTTCTGTGTTGTATTAGTTATTGTCAGAAGAAAGTTCTTGTAAAGTGAAAAACCGTAAGAATTGCAAGGAAAAAAGGAAAAACAAAACATTATTTGTTAAGCTTCAATTCATGCAACAAATAAAGAATTGATTAATTTTTGAAACATTCATTTTTCTGATATACCTAACTCTCGCTTCCATACAATAACGTTGGGAACGGAAGGCAGAGAGAACATGCTCACGGCTCTCCTAATGGTAATAAATATCGTGTCCTATGAACACCATAGATATTATAGGTGCGTTACTGTCCTGTGGCGGGGATGTTAGGCCTATTGTGCAAGTCTTCAAAGTCACCAATTTGTATAACTTGTTTGCCAGCTTTCACGTGAACATTTGAAAAAAAAGGAACACCAATTAACATGTTCCTTTTGTAATGTATTGTTTTGCATACCAGAACTATTTGCTCTCAATCTCACCAATAAATTCTGTTCCACAATAGGTTCTACAGTTAACGGTCTACGATCACGATTGTTTTCACTCAATCAGTTGACACGCGATGGTGTAAAAGTTTCAAATAACCTGCTCGAGTAACGGTATGCCCACTGGCTACTAGTACTACACTAGTACTATTTTAGTACTATGCTAGTACTATACTAGTACTAGTATATTTAGATTCCCCGTGTTGGTCCGGGCTCCTTTGCAGAATGGACCATCTGCCTTCCTGCCAGGCAGCTCGTCAAAGACGAGCAAAGGCTTACCGTCACCAACACTGTGACATTCTACTAGGTGGTATAGTTTCGCACCCGCCTAGATTGGTACCACCGCCTTACCTATTCCTGCCGCCATAATGTCATGACGTGTTCCGGTTTGGAGGGTAAGGTAGCCGGTAAACTTACTGTTGCTCGAGGCCTAACATCCCGGCCTCAGGTTGGCAACGCACCATTACTTCCTTTGGTGTCACTAGGCGGCGAGAATTTCTTACCATCAGGAAATCCGTCTGCTTGTTTGCCTTCCAGTATCATAAAAAAAATACTACATTACAACTTTAGTACTATTGCTACGTCAAGTACTTAATCTGTTCTACTACACTGCGCTTTTCCATGCATCACTACTCTGGACTTCGATACGTAGGTAGATACCTGGTGAAGCTTTTAAGTTTTTTTTTATTGCATACTACTTATAACTTATTTATTTATTTGTATTAAAATATATGCATTCATACAAAACTACACACTGACTCCCATAAAAGAGTAAACTGAGCTGTAAGAATCAGTACTTAAAGGTTTAGTTCAATATTTTTATTCCACAGTCGGCCATCCAGTCCTGATCCATATCTGTCTCTAGACATTCAAGCAAGCATTTTTTACTAGCTTCCAACTTATTTAACTTAACTAATTTCATTTTTTTATTTAATTAGCTTGATCGTTTGTGTACGACCATCCTGTAAGAATTTCTTCAACTGGCAATAGTGGTAATTTAGTCGAGAGCGCCACGATCCTTTTCGTGCAATCGTGATAAAATTTTTTGGCTCTCCTCCATAAAGCGTTGCAACAGTGATAGTAGCAACCCTGGTGATTTACCTCAGGAAACACTTTTTAATAATCGCATTTATGGCTGCACGCTCAAAATCAGTTTGAAATAAGGTTGGGTTCCATATGAGCCCGACCTTCGTTAATAGGACCGACTGTATTATATTGAACATTTTAATGTAGGCGTTGGTCGTTTCTTCCGAAAGAAGTACATAGAACAACGAAAATATATTTGTTGCGAGTTAACCGTGAATAGTATATAGTTAACAAAAAGGTTTTGGACATATTTTAACCTTAAAAATCATTTAAAATATAGCAATAAAATTTGTACCATCATTTAAATCATAGGTATTAATGTGTTAAAGATGTTAATTAACTCAATAGAATTGGCTGAACAAAACACGATGATGCGTATATCATCATTATAATTCGCCAAAACAAAATTGTTGTATTGTTGAGGTGCCTCTATATTATTTATATTACTGAAACTCATTTTGCCTACATTTGCTTCTCTATTCCTTCTCCTACACATTGACGACTTTATGCTATTAGATGTCGGCAATTTCACTATCAAATTTATGACAGGATTGCTCATCTTCGAAACCATATCGTTATATATGGCCGGAACAGTGTTTTTGAGTGCGGTAACAATAACCATATTTTGTCTTGTGGCCTTTGTCAATCGATATTCGATTTTTTTTCTTTTATCTGTTTGGAATTTTAAATTCTTTGTTTTCACTATTATTGTCCGATTTTTTTAAATATAACATGATAGTTTCCTTATATCTTTTGCTATTAGATTAAAGACAGTAAAGGAACACAATAAGCAAAAAAAAAAAAAACAACCGGAATAACTCTTATCTCCAGAATAATTTCATATTTTATGAATTAACTGTAGGTGAAATGTATATGTGTTTTAAATCCGGCTATCCAAGAGTAACTTGCAAGTTTAAACTTGAAATATGTCTTATATGAGCTTAGTTAAATTAGCCCTGCAGATGGAAATACAGGCTTATCATCCAAGTTCAAATTAAAATTTGGATTAAATCTGCGTTCTACACGGATGCAAACTAATATTTTAATCTGTGTAGAATCCCTATGTAATAAACAATCAGACTAAATTCTCACTGTCTCCTTTATTACGTCAGTTAAAAAGAAAGTTATTAAAAATGATTGACTTCATAAAGTGTATTAGTGTATGGACAAAGTCACGGCAAGTGTGGAGTGAGCAATAGTGAGCATATTCAATTGATTTGTAATTGATACGTAAAATTGGAAACAAATTATCACGCATGTATAGATTTTCATTTGCAGAGAAGTTGTTAACAAGCATTTCACTTTAGTGTTTCTAATGGCTGCAATGCATATTGAGTCCAAGATTTTAGGTCAACATAAAAGGTTTTGATTAGGCACATGTAGTTTCTTACTATTTCTGAAGTGTGTAATTCTTAATACTTCAGCATTTGTTGGAAACAAATGATGATGTCTATTTACAAATATGCATACAGCCAAGATATATAAGATATAAGCATGGTAAAGGTAAAATTTTGAGCGACTTTAACAGTGGTTTGCATGAATGTAACTGATTGACTCCACACATCGCCCGCATACACTTCTTTTGTACTCTAAATATTCTAATTAAGTCTACAGAATTTCCCCAAATGGGCATCCCATATTGCAAAATGGAAGAAACATAACCATGATAAGCTAAGAGAGATGCATTCAGACCTGCTACTTCTCTTATTCTTCTTAATACGTATATAAATCTATCAATTTTATTACACAGTGTATCAATATGTAATTTCCAATTGAAAAATTTATTGATTTTTATACCTAGGAAGTTAGTAAAATCTACGGTATCTATAACAGTATTATTGAAAATAACATCTACTTTTTTAGTCTCTCTATAATGAGTTTGAAATTAGACTAATTTTGTTTTATTTAATTCAAGATTATTCTCATTTAGCCAATCTGCTACTTCGTTCAAAGTTTTAGTTGTTTCTGTGACTAGATCATTTTTGTTTTCGCACTTGATTAGAAGAGTTGTATCATCAGCAAATAAGTTAGAATCATGACTGATAACATCAGGCAGATCATTTATGTAAATTATAAAAAAGTGATGGTCCTAAAATCCTACCTTGTGGCACACCGCAGTCATGAACGAGATAATTTGAAGTGTAGACTTTTTGCGGTTTCCACTTATTTTTGTAATCTCAACACACTGCTTCCTTTTTTCAACTCCCCACTTAGGTGGCCCTAGCACTGTACCTTCTACTGTACGGGTGGGGAACCCGATTGCATCCATATTTTAATTTAAATATTGTATTAAGCATATCTAAACACCTACTAAATTTCATGAAGATTCGATCAAAATTACTCAAGTTAACGTCGAACAAACATACAAACATACAACCGCAACCCCAGAACACTGAGACCTTCACTCGCTTTGCTAATGTCGTTTGTTTTAATAACTGTAGGATAAGCTTTTGTTATGTAAGCTACACTACGGATCGGAGTAGCAGCTTTTATTGCTTTGTTCAATTTAACATACGTTTTTATAAGTTATAATTATTTTGTTAATAAAGTTTTATCTTTCACAAGTTTTTTGTCCAGTCTTAAAATTTCTTAATGTAAAATGTTTTAGACTCGCGTACTTTATTTTATATATTTATTACACTATATAGATAGTTGAACATTTATATTTCTGCATAATATCGGCAATGTTAAAATTTTACCAATATATTAATTACCTGTGGTAGTTTACGGTAGACAGGGTTAAATTTATTAACATTTTAAAATTGTTTGTAAGTCATAATTCAAATTGTAATAAGAAAAACCTATTTGTTAAATGAATATTAAAACATTGTGTTTATAATTAAATAATCACTTTTTAAAAATATTTAAATATTAGCACACCACAATGTAGTAGAATATGTTGGAAACCTTAAATAATTTTGTAACAACTTCAACACACATATTCTGCAAATAAATATATTTTCTTTTCTTTCTTTTCTGACAAATTTGGAATAATGTATCGATAAAGTTACAATGTTTTAGTCATTAATTCTTTTTGTTGTTCGCCCCGTTTCAATATCAACAATACATCAAATAACTAGTTACTAGAGTCTTTAGCATCTCTTATCACCTCTGTGGTATAGCGATCCGGCTTCGGACTTGACTTCTCGAGGTCCCGGGTTCAAACACCGGACCCGGTTCATTAAATTTCATTCAATTCAAGGTTCAGAATTTCAATTTTCTATTAAGCCCAAGATTGGATAAGTGCCCAGTTGGCGATAGGGTTGCCACCTATCGCATTGTGGGACTTAGTGTCAGTTAGTCGTGGACGCCCTAGTTGTGCCTCTATTTACTCCTTCGAAGATTTGGGCGTGAAGATACTTTTTTTTAATAGTCCTTTGTGCATAAGATAAAGTTGACAACCCTGTCGCGACCGTCAAGATTACGAAAAATTGATTGAAAGACACGTTCTGTGTAACCTATCTAGGTAGTTTGTTCCCAAGCTCACCATACAACATAACCACGATTACTAATATGTCTTACCGTCATACAGTCCTTCTCTAAATGTTTTTATTCTATAGTTGACTGTATACAAAAACATAATAAAATAAAAAAAAGCATCTTCTCGCCCATATCCCCGAAGGAGTAGGCAGAGGCATAACCAGGGCACCCACGACTAGCCGAAGACACTAAGTCCCAAAATGTGATAGGTGGCAAGCATATCGCCAACTGGCCACATTTCAATCTCGAGCAACATTTTTTTTATTAGAAAATTGGAAAAACCCAATTAACTTTTTGTTGCCCGACCCGAGATTTGAACCCAGGACCTCATGCAGTCAAGTCCAACAACTGAATCGCTAGACCACAGAGGCGATTTAGATAATAAAATAAATTGATTTTAAATCATAAGATAATGATTGATATAATAGTTATAAAATGCAACTGATCTTAAATACTTTTTAAAGATATGGATAACAATGAAATGGTACAACAAACATTTTAATAATAACTATGAAATGAAGTTATTGTATGTTGAAATTTACAGAATAAAAATTTAATATTTAAATTTAAAATTTCTTTATAATAGTCTATACATATAATAAATCTGTAGAAGGGTCAATTCTGTACATTGAAAATATTGAAAAAATAGTAGTGTTACTGAATCGTGAAATTACTAAACCCAAATATGTGATTAAAAAAATTTTTGTCTGCCTGTATGTTCAGGTAGCACGTGAAAACTAACGGTTTGATTTGGATGAAACTTGGTATAATTAATGTACCTTATTATCCTGGGCATAAAATGGGACACTTGTTATCCCGGAAAAATACGTAGAAAAAAATCTTAATTTTTCAGTTTTAGACCGATATCCGCGCGGACGGAGTCGCGGGTGGAAGCTAGTCATTAATAAAATTTTGCACACCACAATGTGGTAGAATATGTTAGGACTTAACATATTCTGTAACCACATTTGTAACACTCATATTCTATAAATGGTAACAAAATATTTTGATTTGGTTCTGGTTGCCAATCTTCCACCGTCTTATTAACAAACACGGCGTAAATTACGCTAAGGTTTAATTTGGTATTATAGTCTTTATTGCACTGTAACACAGACTATAATATAATCTTAATTTTACACCTATGTTAGTCCACGTTTATTAGTAAGGCGGCCAATGTTTTACAAAAGTCTCTAATGTAAGACCGTGCCTGTGATACATTTTGACAGAAGTTTGTCAACAAGCTCCTAGACTATAAGCCCCACGACTATGCCCCGATCTATGTCTGTCGACCGTCGCAGTAGAGTAAAACGAAGTGAGTATATTTTCTTTGCAGTGGAGTATCGGTTACCGTGGTGGTCGCACGTGTGGTCCCTTAGTAATGTTATACTAAACAGTTAACTGAATAATACATGTGAACGTGATTATGATGGGTTTCGTATTCAATGGTTACTTCTTATCAACACGTTTAGGTGAGTGATCTTTTACCTAACAACGTAAAGAAAAATCTTATTATTTCAAATACACTCCTAAACGTTTTCGCCTGTTTTCTTTTGACGGCAGAAACACTATTTTGTATTAAAACCATACCTCCACGTCCCACTGCACCTGCATGTATTCAGAGGTACCACCACCAGAAAACCCACGACTAGCCGGAGAGACTAAGCCCTACATTCCACAATGTGATGTGTCAAACCTTTCAGCTGTCACCGAAAAAAAGATTGATTGATCGATTCATTTGATATTTATTAGAAAATTGGAAAATGGAAAATACACATTTTGTTGTTCTTTGTTGTCCGACCCGAGATTGAAAGATTGAATGGGACCTCTAGTAGTCAAGTCTGACTCCAGACCGCTAGACCACTTAGACCGCATTGGCGAATATTTTTTTTAATTATTGTTATGTACCTATTTGTTATTATCAAGTATCGCTGATGATCGCTTAAAATCTTTTGGCCCGATTTTACTTAGCCCAACTAGCGGGTTCTCCTGAAATGTATTACCTACATACTAATTTTTATTTATTAATTTTATTTTATTTACCTGATTTTATATTTCTTAACCGACTTAAAAAGAAAGTTATATGTTCGACTCCTTTTTATGTAGGTATGTTAATCGATTTGGGTGGGATTTAGAATAGCGTACCCTGGATTTGATGGTGTGAAATTTTAGTTTTTAAAACGCGGAAATGCTAATTTCATACCTAAGATATCACTTGAAAAATCAAATTTTAGGTTAGTTTTTGCTAGGGACACTGGATAGAACACAGTATTTTGTACGAAAACAACCTTCCTACCTATAGGTACGTATTATGTATCCCGACCGCGCCTGGTTAAGTTCGAAAGGCTACCGAAGGCTACCCATCCACTTTCATTTTCGTAAAATCCGGGGTATGCCATTCTAAATTTTACCCATCGATTTCTCCGTAATTTCTGAACCGAATGCAAAATATCTTTATATTTGAAAGAACGTACCTACCTACTTCTAATGTGGTGTCATTGCCACCAAGTCTGGATCTGATGATGGACTATTAGGCATTGTAAAGATTTTTTTTAATTTCGTACGTACCCAAACGTCTTACTTACCTAAGAATTGAAATCGTGATAAAATAAATTAAAGCCGTGTTTTTGCAGTTTTTCTGCGCTTAAATTATGCACTATCAAAAAGTAGGATGAAAATAAGACCAACACCAACTTTATCACGTCGTACCTAGTGTGCAAACATTTTAATATTCAAACATGACATTAACTAAAATATTACAAATTAAAAGTTTATTAAAAACATACGCACAAACCATAAAATGTGTGTGCAATTCACACACGATAGAAGTGAAACTTTAGTAAATCGACATAAGAATGAGGTGAATATAATATATTTGTGTCTCTTACCGGTCGTTTTTCCGTTGCACCCTATATTTATATTTTGAAATCACAACGATTCTAAAGAAGTTTCACTTCAAAAATCCAAATTGACGGTGTGGCCGTAAACAGCATCAGCTACGATGATGGAATGGTGCTGGCGAGTGCCTCTGTCTGCGACTGCTTCCACACCACGCTCTACAGCCACGTTGGCAATGTGACGAAGAATCAAGTCACGGCTTTTGATACCGGGAGGAAACAAAATCTTTACCTGTTCTATGGAACGGAGTCGTGCTAAGTAAAGAAAACAAATGTTAATACTCGTATCTCGGTATCTCAGTACCCTAGCGATCCGATGGTTGACTTGACTTCATGAGGTCCTAGGTTTGATTCTTGAGTCGGGTATCAAAAAAAAATGTGCATTTCAATTTTACAATTTACTACATTGGGGGATTTAAAGTCTTTGGCTACTCGTGAGTGTTCAGGTTTTTTCTCTGCCTACCTATCCGGGAATACGGGCGTAAACAGACTTCTACATTACCTTCTTTTATACACCTTGGTCATGTGTTGACTCATGATCACAAGGACGATGAAAGAGAAGGGCGTTGGCGGTGAGAGTCGACATGCTCACACTAGGCCTGAGTGATGCTCACACCCATCACTCAGAATGTTTCAAACCTTCGTACCAACTAGATATACTACACAGATTGCCCCGTTTTGGCCTGGCTCCACTATTCGTAACAAGTGGGCACGTGGCCGTCTGTCATTTCCACCAAAATCTGTGGTTGAACAGTGCTGTGCATCAACCTGCCGCGTAGGGATTCAGCGCCTTGCGTGTTCGTGCCGTCAATATATCTCAGGCATGTTCCGATCCGGAGAGAGACAGGCAGACGCAGACACGATGAACAACGTCTTTATATCAGGGGCTAGAAAAGAGTGTGATACCAACTCAAGGTTACTTCCAAATTTACTACTGGCCACCAATCCGTACATTGTAGTTTCGTCTCCACCAATGGGCTACCGCCAACCAGTGTAGTGCCGTTGTGCCACCGTGTATCCTAGCAACCGTTTCTTTGTATACAGAAAACAAAAGCTATACAAAAGAGCTGTTTGATAAAAACATTGCGGATATAGGTACACCGTTTATACCTGCAGTCAAGAGTTTGTGGTTCGCGCCTGTCTTTGCATGTTTGTAATGAAACTGTAGAAATGTCTATTCTGTACATTGACAACATTACAAAAAATAGGTGCAGGCGCTTAAAAAAGGGACAGCAGAACACATTTAACAGTTTTAGAATTTTTATCTGAAATGACCAAAATTACTTTTATAACTTGAAACTCTGAATGAACAGAAATATTTGGTCATATATATAGGTCATATTACATATTATGTGCTGAAACATACTCTTCGCTGATAATGTTTCCATTAAGTCCCTGCTGGGTAGGAAAAGAGGATCGAGTGCCAAGCATCAAGATTTCTATAGACCTGCCTTGGTAAACTTAAGCTGGTTTTTGAATTTTTCTCCTAATCACAAACATACAAATATTTAAAAAAAAGAGATAGATATATTGGGATTGAACTTCTTTACACGACGAAACGTGTAAAGAGAATAACAGACAAGAAATTGGCAATGCAGCTGAGGTGCAACCTACGTAGGTGGTTGCAATCACGCTTTCCAATAAAGGTCACCTTGTTTCCATTTTCCGATAAAAACATATGAGACACCAAAGGTGGTAATGGTGCGTTGCCAACCTGAGACCGGGATGTTAGGCCTTGAGCAAAAGTAAGTTTACTGGCTACCTTACCCTCCAAACCGGAACACGTCATAACGTTATGGCGACAGGAATAGGTAAGGCGGTGGAACCAATCCGGGTGAGTCGCTGCAAAATTCTACCACCTAGTGAGATGTCACGGAAATAGTGACGGTAAGCCTATGCTTGCCTTTTACGAGCTGCCTGGCAGGAAGGCAGATGGTCTATTCTGCAAAGGAGCCCGAACCAACACGGGGAGAAAATGGTTACGATCTTCTCATTTTAGACTAAATCTAGCTGCCGATGAATACGCGGGTGCTTAATTTAAATAAAACAATATTTCAAAAAAATCTACTGTCCAAACATTGCATCCGTAAACTTGCAAGATAAACTTCGGTAGGCGCCACGATTACAATCTCTCACTACGCTAATGTTACCAATAACAAAGATGCAGACAGACAGTAGTTGTATCAGAGTTTGGTCCACTTGAGCGGGTAATTAGTGTGAAATATTGGCATAAAGCCACATTTTTGGTGAGAATCTGCGGAGTTTTAAAATTATTTACATAATATGTTTGTGAGTAATAATAACAATTTTATGAAAAATCATTAGATTTCTAGTAATTTTAGTGATGTGCTCGTACAATAAATTTGCTGTTCACGGTATTGTATCTTTACGCCCGTGTTCCTAGAGATGATTTACTTATATTAAATAGTTTAAAAATTAACAAAGGTATCATAACAACAAAACTTTAGTAGACCTATCTGTAGCAGCAGATAGATTATTGAAACTGGTCGTTAACCAATCCCTGGCGATGTTAATTTTTGCTGAAAAATATTTTTGAACTAGCTTCCGACCGCGAATCCGTCCGCGTGGATGTCGGTCTTCGCGTGATATAACTGAAAAATTAAGATTTTTGTCTACGTATTTTTCCAGGATAAAAAATATCCCATTTTATGCCCAGGATAATAAAATATAATTTTACCAAGTTTTATCGAAATCGAACAGTTAGTTTTCACGTGATGCCTGAACAGACAGACACACTGAAAGACAGACAGACAAAATTTTTTTTTATCACATGTTTGGGTTTGGTATCGATCCAGTAACACTATTTATTATATCCAAGCTATTTATTTTTTCAATATTTTTAATGTGCAGAATTGAACCTTCTACAGATTTATTATATGTATAGATTATCTAACCCAAGAATCGAAGCTGGGTCCTCGTATAGTCAACACTAACACCAGACCACTAGACAAAAGAGGTAATTAGTATAGATTGATGAAATCTGCTAATATTGAAGGATTTTTTAATGGCATATAACAGCGAACAAGCACACAGCTCTTCTGAGGGCAGGCCACAATCTTCAACAATATACTCTTCTGTGTCTGCGATTACGTTTTCTGAGCTCGGCCTTTATCGTAGTCTGGTCGCTTTCGTCGGCGGTGGCTACTACACATTCTGTGTTATTTGGGAGATTTTCCACCAGAACAGAACACGGGATCCGCGATATTATCGAAATAAAGGCTTAATCTACATTTGTTTACTGCAAGCTGCTGCGATATCTAGAGGAACACCAACTACTCAGCAATCGACGTATTTAACACAGTTGGGCGGAAATTATTGAGAGCCATTGCGTTGGCCGGCGAGAGTTAGAACATGGCAAATGCATTTGATCGGATATGGCATAAAGCTCTTCTTTTTCAAGAATTTTGCATCTATTGTTCTCCTCAATTAAGGTCGTTTTCGATGTTGCAAGCTGTGACTCAAGGCCCGTAAATGCTGGTGTTCCACATGGTTATATTATACCTAAATTTTACCCTGTTTCTTCTCTGTGTCATTGACATTATATTTCGTTATAACAACATTAGGTGCCTCTAGGCGGCGTGAATTTCTTACCATCAGGAAATTCGTCTGCTTGTTTGCCTTCCATTACTATAAAAACAATATTGCTATGCGGGTGACAGTACTGGCGATGCCTTATGGCGGTCGAGCGAATACTTCACGATGTCGAGTTAGCTGGAACATGTTTATGTCAGATGTTGGCAATGTATTGACTAATGTCTCCGATTGGGACCGTCTAAGCGCTTTCATTGCTAGAACCCTTCTCTTTTTTTTAGCGGAGTGAGACAGTACTCCGGACTTACCCATCACCTTCAACTTTATAAGATGCAAGAATGGCCTCATATAGAGTACTGTTCTTACGTCTGGGCTGGGGTTCCCCAATAAAATAATCTTCTGTTTGGCTGCAGTCAGTACAATTTCAGCAAGTTGACTGTTTTAGTTATCTCGGCGATTAAAGTATCTCCAATTTGCTTAAACCTTTAGCATTCTTTTCCTTAGCTTTTCTTCAGCATCTTATATGAGAAGAAAACATTTTTAAATGTATTTGAATGAGCGTCTTTTCAAAGTAGTCCCATTGCCGCCAAGTCTGGATCAATGATAGCGAGAGCCAAAGATTTTGAAGTTTGATAACGCTTAAATTTCCGTGTTTTTTGGCTTGCTTGTTTTTTTTACTTCTTTTTTAAGTAAAAAGTCAACGAACAAGCATACGTCTCTCCAGATGGTAAGAAAACACCTTGGCATATAGGCACTATAGATGTTACAGGTGCGTCGCTGTTTAATAGCCGGAATGTTAGGCCTATTGTGACAGTCTACGGATAACCCAACTCCTCGTACTTACCTCATATGACCGAGTTAATATGGCGGCAGGAATTACTAAGAATGTGGATCCCTCCCTGGGCAAATAACTGTGCAGCAATATACTACCGGTGCTCTTTTTGGGAAAAACCTATATTTTAATCTGTTACTAGGTGCCTGGCAGAAAGGCAGATAATCTATTATACCCAGCGGACCCGGACCGACACGGAGTAGTATTAGAGTGCTCGATTTACTAGGATAGTTTATTAATAATATTTTGATATACTATGTGACGTAATTGAAATAGTAGATAGTAGAACAACTAAAATCCTAAAATACACTAAAATATAAAATAAACTAACCACCGCCTCACCTATTCCTGCCGCCATAACGTCTTGACGTGTTCCGGTTCGGAGGGTAAGGTAGCTGGTAAACTTACTTTTTCTCAATGCCTAACAACCCGGCCTCAGGTTGGCAACGCACCATTACCACCTTTGGTCTCTCTAGGCGGCGGACATTTCTTACCATCAGGAAATTCGTCTGCTTGTTTGACTTCCAATATCATAAAAAAATTACGGAAGTGTGACACATTTAAACTTGACGAAAATGTTCACTTATGAGTCATTACCAGAGCTATAATGCTACTGGAGGTTACACTCCTAACAAGGGCGTAATATCATTTCCAAATACTGCTGACTCAATCTAATGTACCAGCCCCTCTTTCTGAGTCAGGTCTTTGATATCAGTGTAACCTCCATGGTCATGACTCTGCCGTCATATGATATTGATCTGTAGTTACTATTGTTCTAAAATCAATCAGTTCCTAAAAATGTTTCAAATAACACAAAATTAACAATTTGCTTTACAAAATGTTTTTGAGAATTATTTCTTCAGTCCAAATGTTACTTTTAAAATTCAAATTCTTTTTAGAACTCGTATAATTTAAACGCAGTAAAACTGCAAAAAACCGACTTCAAATTTGGAATATATGTGGTTTTCTCATGAATGCTAATGTAGACCTGGGGCCCTACCATGAACGCTTAAAGCAGTATTATTTCCATCTTGCTAAATGTCTGCCTTTATAAGCAACTTTATGGTATACGTCATAAGGTTGTCTTTCTCGACTGACAATTAGTATTGTTGGAATAGTACTGTTTTAAGAGCTTATGGTAGCCCCCCTGGACCAAATGATAATGGGACCACTGCGGGAGTATAGGCTTTCAATTAAAAATACAATTTTGAAAATCCGTCCACAAACAACGGAATAATCGAGTAACATACATACAAAAAAACATACAGGTCGAATTGAGAACCTCCTTTTTTTCGTCGGTCGAAAAGAAACTCAATGAAAGTGAGTACTTTTGTCCGTAAATTTACATTCAGGCACAATAAGAATAGGATCGGTTGTTAAACTCAAGATTATATTAAATTTAAAATAACAGGAGAAGCCGCAGCGAAGTACCACGTCCCGCTGTGTGCATAAGCTTTTAGTTTTATTGGGATACCACCGGCTATTTCTGGAAGCTGTGACGAGTACCAAGTACTGTTGCATGCGCTCCCGGGACGATATCTGAGTCAGCGCCATCATACCGACAATCTACGAATCCATAAGATTGTTACTCTACACTGGCCGCGGCGTCCACTTAGCGTTGACTGGGTAAAGGTGGTGGTGATAAATACACGTTGCCTGAAGATGATAACTGGATTATAGATTTACCTGTTACCTTATCATACTTACTAGAATTAGTTAGATTAAACCAATAAATTGGATCTAACCCCCCTTAGTTTAGCCAACCCCAAAGTAAGCAAATTATATGCTTATGTTGAGGGTGCTAGTTAACGATTAATTATAATACATATAAATTTACCTAGATATCACAATATCGCCTCTGGTCTAGCGGTTCAGGTGGTGGACTTGACTACATGAGGTTCCGGGTTCGAATCCTAGGTCGAGCAACAACGACAAAATTTGGTTTTTCCAATTTTCAAATAAAAAAAAATGTTGCTCGGGATTGAATATGTGCCCGGTTGACGATATGCTTTCCACCTATCTCATTGTGGGACTGAGTGTCTTCGGCTAATCGTGGGTGCCCTAGTTGTGCCTCTGCCTACCTTTTCGGTGATATGGGCGTGAAGATACTTTTTTTATATCACAATAAATTTAATGAAAACCCAGACCTGTAAATGCAGGTTATTATTACTAACTAATATTCAATACACAAATGCCTTTCTCGTCTGGAATCGAATCCGAGCCTCGCAGTTGGTTGGTGGACTGAGGCGTGTATATACACTAGCCCATTGACCAGCAGTGGCAATCCAAGAATTAATGAAAAATAAATAAATCAAAATGTTTCACCCCTTTTCGAATTCGGATAAAAATATCAATACGCAATAATTATAGTAGAGGAGACCGTGGGAGATCGACCTTCACCGATCTGATAACCAGATGAGACATATTTTTTTCGAATGTAATTTATAAACAAATATGTCTATAATTACTTGCCTATCTGAAAGTGCTCATGGCTATTTTTAATTAAATTAACTTTGATCAATTTTTTTTCGTCACTTTCATTCTTTTGATAACTAAATTGGGAACATTGAGACGAAGACCATAATACCAGGTTGAACCTTAGAGTACTTTACGCCATGTTTATTAATAAGGCGGTTATTGTTTTTTTTAAATAATATTTCTTAATAACACTTACATTATGTATATTATACAAGTTAAGTTTAATTGTTTCAGATTAACTGATTAAAGTAAGCTTTTATGTTAATTACGGTTGTTTTTATTAAAATATTACGACAGTCAATTGTATTTTTATTGTATTATACTACCCATCACTAGAAGCTCTCGCAGTGTAGGTGCTCAATGGGGAATGAAGTGAAATTTAATCTATTGTTCTCTTTTGAGCACCACATTAAAATATTGATTGGTGCTCAAAAGGGAATATCATAGGTGCTCAAAGCATAGGTGCCCTAAATATTGGTGCTCAAATGGGAATACTCCCAAAAAACATACTTAAAGCATACATAATTTAATTAAAAATACCCTTGAGCACTTTCAAATAGGCAAGTAATTATAGACGTATTTGTTTATAATTTATATTCGATAAAAAATATGTCTCACCTGGTTATCAGATCGGTGAAGGTCGATCTCCCGCCGGCTCTTAGACTATTACGATTATGAATTTTAATTATATGAAATACTCGTATCAACATGACGTTGCTCGTCAAAACGAAAATTGCCAATGTGTTGTATTACTGTAGGTACTTAACGTTACGTCCAACTTATACATCCTTATCGAAACCGGTCCATCCAGTAAAAGCTATAATCCCATAGACAGACACACACGGGCACGTCAAACTTAACACTTTTTTTCCGTCCAGGGTTACTTAATAAAATTATAAATTATATATATATAGCTTCCGTAGTTTATTCGAGATACATCCTTATATCTTTGTGATAGAGAACAACGTTTGTATAACACTAGCAAACAACAAATTTTAACAAATTTCTAATTTTTCCTAGAAATAATGTAGTCTATGTTCATCTTGTTCTTTTGTGTTTTTTTTCGCTGTACCAAACCATGAAAAAAATATCATTACCGCTAGAACCTATACCCTAGCCCAACCGCAGAGCACACAAAAGTTGAATAGAAAAGAGTTCTCTTATCTTCAACTATTTGTTAAGAGTAGATAGGGGGTGAATTAGGTGCAAAAGACGTTCCTCTCAGAAGACACGTGGTAGACAGCAGAAAATAGGAATGTTCTAGCCTATTAAGTTTGGCGTGCCGGTGACGTCCCTACGCCGCTCTGATGGGCCGGTGACGCTGCCACGCCACAGACACGGAATGCAGACAGCAAATTCCTCCGGGCCTTCCATCTTGATGTAAGTTGGGATGGTAGTTCAGTCAGCCTCCCCTCCTCCCCGCAGTTCAAAGGTAGTCCTGCTGCAGAATGCGACCGTTCCCAAAGGGCAGGATATCAATCTGCGGACAGGTGGCTTTCACTACGAAGGCTGCTCCTGAAATTTACGTCCAGCATGGTGAGGAGAATGTCCATGTGGTTTGTGCACGCCAGGCCAAACCAAGGGAAAACGGAGTGCGGAACCCACTTACCCCTTTTGCCAGTTGTACAATAATGTTTATTGAAATAAAACACAATTTTATATTTCTCAGTTGTAGTATACAAGCAGGACCGTCACTTCAACTAAAGATTCCAAGTGTGTCAGTCACTCTCACTCCCAAAGAATATAAATACTCTTTAGTGAGAGGTCACTCTCCCGTGGCTACCACAGACTGCTACAATGTAAACCACAGATTCATTTTGTGCCATTCGGTTGCGAAACCTTACAAAGTAGGTATATTAATATGAAGTTAAGTAAAAAGTATCTTCACGCCCGTATCCTCGAAGAGGCACAACTAGGGCACCCACGACTAGCTGAAGACACTAAGTCCCACAATGTGATAGGTGGCAAGCCTATCGCCAACCGGGCACATATCCAATCCCAAGCAACATTTTTTTATTAGAAAACTGGAAAAACACAGTTTTCTTTTTGTTGCCCGACCCGGGATTCGAACCCGGGACCTCATACAGTCAAGTCCGACACCTGAACCGCTAGATCACATAGGCGATATTAATATGATCTGTCTGTTTGCGTGCGAGATGTATTAACATAAGAAGCGTTCTGTACTTCCGTTACCGTGTAATCAGCTATCTCGTGTCTCCCTACAGACTAGATATCAATTTTCTCTATGTAAATATTGAGCCGCCATCAGAGCGCATCCATTTACCATATTTTCTTCGCTTCGCTCCAGCGCCTGCCATGTGTTTGATGCGTGAAACATCATTATTATCTACCTGTTATACACAGTGTAAATGACAGCGTACCGAAAAATGAAACCATGGATTCTGTACATGATAGACATGTATATGTAGTTGGAATTTCGTGTCGGAAATTTCATGATATTTTCAAAAAAAAAAATTTTTTTGTTATTGATTTATTATGTCATTAATACTATCTAACGCAACTCGATTTTTATTTAAAATCTAATAAATAACATATTTTTACTAAAAACAGCAATGTACTAAAACAGGTTACTAGGTCGACACCTGCAGCTCGCAATGCGCGGCTTAATGCGTATACTTTGTTCGCTATACATTGCGGGCTGAAAAACTGCTAAATGTTTAACCACTTGTTTCCGACAAAAACTGTAAAAGAAATTTTGAAGTCTGATATGTATCTAAACTACCACAGAAGTTTTCGTTACGGTGTCAAATACACCCTATATATCCAGTTACATATTTGGGGGATTACTTTGGGGCCTTATTGATTAACTTAGACTAAAGCCAGTTTAAATTTACGCTAAGTCTGAAGTTGATATTTTACAACATTAAATATTAATACACATACGTACATACATATCCCTTACGGGGTAGGCAGATAGTATCGAGTGCCAGACCTCACGATCCTGACAAATCTGTCTTGCTTCCTTCACATTCATTACCTTTTTCATACAAACACGCCGGTTTCGGAGACTCTTGACACCACCCTCGGATAATATCCGATTAATGTGATCGTGAAATGTCAGCCTTGGTCTCCCCGGGTACCTACATCTATCCACAATTGCATTGTATATCTGCTTTGTCAATCTTTCATCTGTCATTCTTTCCACATGACCGAACCAGCGGAGCATGCCCTTTCGCATTTTAACACCAACACTTTCTGTCGATCCCACTATTAAATATTAATAAATCAGTTTTATAATAAAAAAAAAACAACATGCGCATTAATCCATCGAAAGGAAGGTATTGTTATTCGAAGCTCGGAAAATACTTGGAGTAAGCGAGACGGATATAGAAGTTTTGACGCCATTAAGGGAAAGGTGGTCGCAGTTTTTTCGTAATTTATTGAATTTCGTGTGGATATTTAGAAAAATTAATGAATTTTGGCAGCATTTTGTACATTATCGTTCAGATAAAGCACACAAGAGGAGAGTTCGTGAAGCAATTAGTGTATCCTGTATTTCTTAGTTGCCGTCAACTTTCAGTATAATATACTAAGTAAGTATCTTCACGCCCAAATCTCCGAAGAGGTTGGTAGGGGCACAATCAGGGCACCGACGACTACGAAACACTACGTCCCAGAATGTGACAGGTGGAAGCCGGGCACACATCCAATCAAAAATTATTTTTATTAAAAAATTGAAAAGAAACATTTTCTATTTTTTTTTGTTGCCTGACCCGGGGTCAAACCCGGAACCTCAAGAAGTCAAGCCCAACATCGGATCGTTAAACCACAGAGGCAATTAAATAGTATGATACTATGAGCTTGTGTTTTTATATTGTACTTGTATATCTGTGTACCTAACTTTGATAATTCTTAATAAGGTCCTAACGTCGCCCTAAATATAGTTTCAAAAAATATTGCAAACCAATCTATCGCTTCTGTGGTCTAGCGGTCCAGTTGTTGGACTTGACTTGTGTCTGTGGCATGAAAAAGTATTGATTGGATGGACAGATTTAGTGGCAATGATTTTCTGTTTGAAAGTTGACGTGATCGAGATGATTCTTGGCTACACTACATAAAGGGCTTGTCGGGGGTTGTTGAAAATTTTTCTGTCTACTGAATTATTTGATATTATAGTTTAAGGATAATCGATGGCCCGCAAAACAAAATTCGTCTCCATAAAATTAGTAATAGGTATAAACGTTTCTACAATAAGCTGCCCATTGGTATTAGAGGTCTACCTTTAAATAAGTTTAAAAATGCATCAAAGCAGAATTATGTCAAAAAGACTATTATACAGTCTCAGAGTATTTGAAAGATGAACATGCTTGGGAATAGAAGTTTCAATCTCCCACAGCAAATTGTAATGTGATTTGTTGTACCTTCGTTGTATTTAAGTTAAAGTAAGATTGTAATTTATATTTTTAATCTAGTTTATATTGTAACTATTATTATTAAAAAAAGACAATCCCGCTGAGTTTCTTTCGCCGGATCTTCTCAGTGTATGGCCACGTTCAGATCCGGTGGTAGTTTAAAACAAAATGTCGACGCGCACAAGTACCACATGTATGGTTCAAGTGAATGAAGTTTTTTTCTGATTCTGATTCGGCGAGCGAAACACTCTTGTAGTTTAGGTTCTTAAATAGTCTTCTATTTCAGTCAGTTAGTAGTAATACTTGTAATTATTCTATTAAAAAACATTTGGTTGTAATTTTTTTTTATGACATTGGAAGGCAAACAAGCAGACGGATTTCCTGATGGTAAGAAATTCCCGCCGCCTAAAGACACCAAAGGTGGTATTGGTGCGTTGCCAACCAGAGACCGGGATGTTAGGCCTCGAGCAAAAGTAAGTTTACCGGCTACCTTACCCTCCGAACCAGAACACGTCATGACGTTATGGCGGCAGGAATAGGTAAGGCGGTGGTACCAATCCGGGCGAGTCGCTGCTAAACTCTACCACCTAGTCAGATGTCACGGTGTTAGTGACGGGAAGCCTATGCTCGCCTCTTACGAACTGCCTGCCAAAGGAAGGCAGATGGTCTATTCTACAAAGGAGCCCGGACCAACACGGGAGAATGTTTCCAAGAAGATCCATTAGGATATTATTGTTGTAAAGTTGTTAAATGTCATGTAGAGATAGCTTGTTAATCTACACTCTCTTATTTAACAAGCACTAATTAAATAAATTTTTAACCTTATTCAAACAAAGTACAGTAGTACTATTTAAATTATGCGATTCGGCTATATTCGTCAAGCTTCGGAAACCCAAATGTATTATAGAGATATCTATTTAGGGTTGTTATTACAAAATGAATCATTTCGCTTAAATTTAGATTAGGTCAACCAATTTAAAAATTAAAGTATAAAGTGGAAAAAGAGTAAAAAGTGTAAAGCCGAAGTACTTAGTCTCGCCCGTAAGATAGCAACGTCTGCAGTTTTGGAGATTGGAGGTAGAGTGCTGTGCTTTTCCGAGAAGGGATCCATCGTATAAGGTTCATGCCACATTCTTTTATTTTTAAAGTGAGAAATATTGATGACGTATTATATTTTCCAGGCCTGTAGGAAGCGAGTCGTCCCGGATGTCCTGTATGAGTAACGCCATGTGGAGCAGTGACGTGGCGGGGCGGGCTTCGCCCGGCCTACTGCGGCGGCGCTACTCCGTGCCTGAAACTATCATGAGAAAGTGAGTTCTGTTTATGGGCTTTATAAAAAAACAACAACAACAAACAAACTAGAGGCAGGTTGTTGCGAGGTGCCGCGTTTAAACTTAGGGATCAAGGAAAGCGATCAGAATATGAAGTAGGTACACAACGAACCGCTTTTTATTGCCTACTAGCTTCCGCCCGTGACTCCGTCCGCGCGGATGTCGGTCTTCCCGTGATAAAACTGAAAAATTAAGATTTTTTCTACGTATTTTCCAGGATAAAAACTATCCCATTTTATGCCCCGGATAATAAGATATAATTATACCAAGTTTCATCAAAATCAAACAGTTAGTTTTCACGTGATGCCGGAACATACAGACAGACAGACAATTTTTTTTAATCACATTGGTATTGATCCAGTAACACCTCCTGCTATATATATTTTCAATGTACAGAATTGACCCTTCTACACATTTATTATATGTATATAGATTGTTGGCGCTTAGTTTCACCTTCAAAAAATGAGCAATTTTGCGTTCCAGGCTATTAAATATACTCGTAGTATTGAGAATCCTTTGATCCGAACATAATAATAATGTTTTTGTTGTCCAAATTACAGATATCGTCTTGCACAACTAAGATCAGATGGCGAGGAAGGTGGAAGAACTAGTGCATCCCCAGCTTCGTCACCAGCGAGAGGTGCCTGCGCGTGGTGTGGTTCAAGATCCAGTGGTGGAAGACGAGATAGGGATCCCATGCGAAAATCAGCCTTGCTCAGGCTTTGGGGAAGAGCTGGAACTTCCCCAGCTAGAAACTGTGCTTGCCCACATTGCGGAACAAGGTCTTTAGATGGCTCCCATTCAGAACTACGATCTACCAACCGCTGTACTGGTCTTCGTAAACAAGACGAAATATCTGATTGCACCTATGACTCTCATACGCGCGTTCATACAGGAACTGGAAAAAAGCAAAATCATAAATCTGATCACAATTACCTATCAGTCTCTATGTCTAACGCAACTGATCATTCACTAACTGATTCATCGGAAACTTTGACTACATCGATGCCAACAACCAAAGAAATTGCTGGATATAATGGACAAATGTTTGTAAGTGATCATATTGATGGAAGAATTAGTGAGAGATCTGTATGTGCTGAAAACAATGATAGTAATGTGTTGCCTTCTGAACATCCACTAAAATTAGAAACGCCAACATATGATATCCTAGAAATTGTAGTATCAGAAACATTAGATGTACCCACGCTTGCTATCAAAAATAATTCTCCCGAAAAAGTACCTGTAATCAAGAACATTGCTGCGAACAATAAAACTTGTAATTTAGATATCGATCAGTATGTATCAAATATTTTAGTTGAAAGTCTAAATTCACTAACAGATCAATTAGAATCTATGAATGCTTCAATGGGCAATGATAGGAAAATGAGTATTGTTGAGAAGGAAATAAAAGTTAGATTACAAAATACAGGGGTTAATACAATTGTTCATTTAAGTCCAACTTCTAACAATCAAATCATATTTGGCAATGAAGAACTTTATGACAGCGATCGTTGCAACAACCAAGATATATATAGCAGCAACATCAGAGAAGAAACATGTATAGAAGCAAATAATAATTTTACTTCAGCAGAAAGTATAAGGGATACAGAGGTGAAAGAAAAGTACATTAATATAGATCGACCCTTGCCAGCGCAGCCTATTACTGATCATTTTCTAAACGCGACAGCCGATAGTGTAAATAAAGCTGTATTACAGCAAATACAGAAACTTTTCCAAGAAGATCTTCAGAACATTGACCCCGAAGCTCATTCACCCGATGGTCCTTTACCAGGCGTTTCACATATTGAAATATCTAATGTGGATGTTTTCCTAGATAACAACGCTGCATCTCTTGCTAACGCTAATACAAAAGATATAAACTCTCACAGAAAAATTTCTAACAATGCCGAAATAATAAGTGGAATTGGGCCTATCAATTACTATCCTGAAATTGATAATGACGCCATAGTTCCTCGTTTTTCAGCATTTCCTCATACTGAGTCTATGGAAGTTAATACATCGTCATCTGAGGACACAGAATTTATTGGATCAGAGTGTGCCAGTTTAGTTGATAGCTTAGATGACCCAAATTCTCCAAGATCAATTTTTCTGAGAAGATCATTTAACAATAAGAGAGGTGAACTAGTTCGTTCTGCGATTGATGTTTTAGATCTTTTACCTGATAATACGTATCAATCAGACTGTGTTTCGCCAAAAGAAAAGGGCGAAGCCTTCTTTATTAGGATTAAAGATAATAATTGTGACTGTGAGAAAGAAAATATTATAGTTGCAGATCATATGCCTGAAACAATAAAACAGAGACTATTTCAAAGACACAGAAAAAGAGAATTGAGAATGGAATGTGCCAGACGTACTAGAGCCAAACAAGTCAAAAGAGATATTGATAATCAGGCGCGTGAATTGCACAAATCAAAAAAAGAACTAGAAAAAGAGTGTATGGCTGTAATAAATGCACTGATAGATGACGTTATAGCCAAAATTGCTCAGGACGAATACAAGTGTATGAGAATAAAGCAGCGTCCAATCAAAATTTCAAATGCTAAATCAGATGAAAATTTAGTAAAACGGAATAAAAAAGATAGCAATAGAGATAGAAAATTGAACAATAATGGTTTCTCACAATCATTTTCTAATGATATTAATAAACAATGCTGGAAAACTGAACGCATTAACCGCGGAAAATTCATACCAGTACAGTCACCTGTTTCAACCGATGAACACGAGAGTGCACCTAAAAGAATCTATCAAAAATCAGAAATTCGTGATGGAGGCAAATGTATCGAAATACTGGAAATATTAGAATTTGTTAACAGTTCTCAAACCTCCTCAGAAACTACTAACTCTGATGAGAATCACAATGTTAAAAATAAAAAATCTCGAATACCTGTACCTGTTTCTGAAAAAATACCAAGAATGTCAAAGAGTTCTTACAAAGGTGATAAAAGCAATGGGAGTAGACCTCCATCGAATATTTCTCGAGAGAGAAACGGAAAATCGAGTCAATTGCTAGAAAATATGCTGTTTCAATCGTCTGAAAATGGAGACATACATTATGAGATACCTATACGAAGGGCATCAGTACCGTCTGAATCTCAAAACAGATCAAACTCACGTTTTAGGAATGTTTTTGACATTATACCAGAAGAGAGAAGTAGTCTTAGCCTTGAGTCGACAGATGAAGGGAGTTATAGAAGAGCTTCCGCTCCAAGTATTAACACTTCGACAGTTCTTGAAAAACATTATACAGAGAAATCCCAAGCCAAAGATATTAAAACTTCTACGAGGAGTACGGGCACATCACCTATGCCAGATGTATTTCGAGTAACGCATAATGTCGCTGCCATGACATCTCCTATCAAGAAATCAGCTTCTAAAAGTCCTATCAAAGTAGAAACAGAAGAACGAGACCAAAGTAACCAAAGGACAGCGCAGAAACGAGATGGAGAAGGTATCGCGCGCTCTTTCCTAATACCTCACCGCATAGCTTCCACAATATACGTAGAATGACTTCAAAGATAAGGAGTATTTATTGAAGCAATGTACTGACACCATGCTTTTTGGATCTGTTTTTGTTTCGCTTTTTATAGCACGGTGTCGTACAAATATCGACCAACTTAATTAGTGATATCACTTGCCTTACAGTTTAGTCACTAGTTAAATGTCACAGTATTTTGTTAAGCACATAGCACTATTTATATAAAATAAATGTATGAGAATTAGATATTTGTTTTATTTATCCAAAGGTTCGACCGACAGGCGACATTCGAAGGAAGACAAAATCCCGACGATTCGTCTCAAAGGAGGTCGAAGTCAAGAGAGTAACAGGTCAAATTCTACGGATAGAAGATCATCTGAAGAGCTCTTGCGAAAATATTCTAAAAATACGTTTCCACAAGAAAAGAGAAAAATAAAAACTGAAAAGGAGCATAGAAAAGAGAAAGATTATATGACTCGCGGAAAAAAATGGAGGGAGCAAAGAGATATAGATGACGATAGTTCCTCTTCTTCGAGTGGCGGTTTATTGTGCTCACTAGCGCCAGCTTGGCTATCTGCGCGACGTCGTCGAAGACGCGCCACAAATTCTACAGGTAAGTTATTTATTTTCTTGTTGATGGACTTAAATAGCCTTTTTCTAATTTTATTCTCGATTATGAAAACAAACAAAAGTAAATGAATTTATTTATTTGGGGAACATGTGTGCTGAAAAGTATACGGATGATGTTACAACATACCTGTTAAATTATACAAACACTTTTTTACCATATTGTTGTTCACAAATATTTTGACACTATTATTTTCATCGAAACAATGATATATTATGATTAATTTTAACCCTATCCACCTAAAACTACACCAACCGTTTAAAATCTAGTTTATTGGGAGAAGAATCCACGATCTCCACGGTAACAAATCATTCTGTATTCAAAATCAATTTCATGTAAAATGTTTGCGAGTCAAAATGGCACGCACTGTCAAAAAGTTATTAAATGGCATGTAGAGTCAAGCTTTCAACTCAGCGCGCTTTAACTGTACAAACTTTTACCTCATCATAATCATGTGATTACATGATTAATCATTGATTAATACAAGTAGTGTATAAATAGTAACTAAATAATTAAAATAACTAATTTGATTAAAATCTATCAAAATATTTGCACACCACAAGTTGGTAGAATATGTTGGAACGATTAAATAATTTTGTAACATCTTTGTAACATTTATATTCCGCAAATAAATATTTTTTCTTTCTTATTTATACGGGATACTCACGATCTCTTTTTATTTTCACCACCCAAAAACGTAAGTAGTCACAGCATTGACAAAGCGGGCCTATGATATTTTGACCAAGACCCCCTGGAAGAGGAGCTGAGACATGTTGCTGGTGTGTTATGCTGAAACGATCATGTACCGAGATGGAAAATGCAGCAGCACAAACCTAGAAGTCGTAGCACCGTTGAGCGATGCATAGCATTTTTGCCATACCTATGTGGCATAACGGATAAAATTGGCAGACTATATAACACATTACATATAGACAATATTTTCGTCACAAAAGAAAATTGCAGCCTATCTGCGCTCGCCTAAAGATAGCATAGGTACCACACCAGTGCCCAGGTATCTTTAAGGTTAATTGTAGCTGTGGTAGTTCGTATGTAGGTCAAACTAAGCGAACTATTTTAACACGTATTAAAGAGCATGTCAGCGCAATTAGGAAAAAGGTCCTTAGAAGTCGGTTGTCGCTGAACATCTTTTAGATAAGTCTACCAACCATTGGCTAGAACTACATAAACCACAAGTAGTTTCTACAGAGTCCCCACCACATTCCTCGCCTAGTACATGACATGACATTGACATCCTAAACAAGCCAAATAATTCCAATAGGTAAGACAATTGTAAGTTGGCCCAAGTGTGGGATCCAATAGTTGGTCGGTCCCGGGGTAATTATTCAAAAGTGCAGTAAAGTGTGGGGACATAGTTAGTGCTGTGTGTTGCGATATAGTGCCCAGAAATGATAGTGAAAAGGACGTTACGAAAAGAAGAATTAAACGGATTGACAGGCTCATCTGTCAGTATATCCTCCTGTCAAAAGTTACTGGCGTCTTTATTCCCGGGTTCCTCGCCTCACTAACCTTATACAGGAAAAAGCTCCACTTAAGAACTGAAATTCCAAGTTAAATGTTTAAATTCTAAATGACATGTCATAAATTGGCTTTCGTTTGATTAAATATTATACTGTTGCCCATTTCCTATAATTTTCAATTTATTCTCTACACTAATAATAAAGGGGAAAGATGCAATTGTTTGTCTGTTTGTTTGTTTGTATTAAATAGGCTCTGAAAATATTGAACCGGTTTCAAAAGTTCTTCCACCAATTGAAACCGACGTTGTCCCTAATGAACATGTGTAATATTTGTTACTGGGAAAAATTAATTGCCTCTGTGGTCTAGCGGTGCAAGTGTTGGACCTGACTACATGAGGTCCCGGGTTCGATTCCCGGTTCAGGCAACAAAAAGAAAATTTGTTTTTTCAATTTTCTAATAAAAAAAACTTCAATTATGTACTTAATCCAAAGTGTAAAAAAGTAAGTTATCTAAAACTATGTAACCCCATATATTTAGCTATTATAATTAATGTAATATAACTACTTTTCATATTTAAAAAGTTGATGGAAATGCCCAAAGCCTTATCCAAACAAATCATTAATAATAATAATAAATAAATTTCCGTGGACAACTCACACAAAATGAATAACATGAATACATATATCCTTGGACAAGTTAAACGAATTGAATCTAACCCCAAAGTAAGCAAATGATATGGTTGTGTTAAAGGGTGCTAGTCAACGATACTAATACATAGAAATACTTAAATAGATACCAGAATAAGTTTAATAAACACCCAGACCCGGAAATGCAGACATCTAAATGTTCATCACACAAATGTCTGCCCCCGACGGGAATCAAACCCGAGCGGCGAGCCTCGCATTAAGTCAATGTAGATAGGCGTATACGCTAGCCACTCGACCAACGAAGCGGTCAATCATTTTATGTTCAAGACTGTTTCCATTACCTTCAGATAACTTTTTGAATTATTCAAATCAAGCAATCCATTCAAAATATACGAGTATATATTACGAACTTTCAGTCTAAACAAAATGCCTACAGTCGAAAATTATCAGACGCGAACGCGGTGGGCCATGAGATCGCATTAGTTTATATCATACTAGCGACCTGACCCGACTCCGATTGTGTTATAAAATTTATATATACCCTATACTAATCAAAAAGAGGAAATATTTGATTGTTTGTATTGAATTATCTCCGAAACTATTTAAAGTGAAAAGGCAACTAGGTAAGTATGACGACACGAACACTGCGATTTCAAAAATTGTACACTGGTTCAATGTAAATAATATTTTATGAATGAAAAAATTACTAAATGTATCAAATTTTCAATGCACAATGTTAGACAAGAAGAAACTAATTACGTCTTTGAAAAAACAGTACATCTTTGAAAATTTAATATATGTTCAAAAGAATTTACATTCATGTAAAATAAATTGTGATATGCATAATGTAAATACGAGGAAAAAAAATCTTGCTGTGCATGTGTCCCGTCTCCACAGAGTAAGCCATTCTTTTATAGGCCAATGTATACGCATTTACAATAAACTTCCCGATTATATGAAATATCTGCCGCTGCCATTAAATAAACTTGAAAAATGTGTCAAAGTGAAATTGTATAAAAAAAGGTTACTATACCACTGCTGAATATCGAATGGATAAGAGCGCTTGGGATTATTTTCTCTTCATACCAATCTCTTAACAATCCGTGATGTTTTACAAATAAATTTTTTTATGATATTGGAAGGCAAACAAGCAGACGGATTTCTTGATGGAAAGAAATTCACGCCGCCTAGAGGCACCAAGGTGGTAATGGTGCTTCATCAACCTACTGCAAGGATGTTAGGCCTCGAGCAAAAGTAGGTTTACCGGCTACCTTACCCTCCAAACCGGAACACGTCATGACGTTATGGCGGCAGGAATAGGTAAGGTGGTGGTACCAATCCGGGTGAGTCGCTGCAAAACTCTACCACCTAGTCAGAAGTCACGGTGTTAGTGATAGTAAGCCTGTGCTTGCCTTTTACAAGCTGCCTGGCAGGAAGGCAGATGGTCTATTCTGCAAAAGAGCCCGGCCTAGCACAGGGTATATAGGGCCCAGCATAGAATAAGAAAAAAGACAAGCCCGCTGAGTTTCTTGCCGGATCTTTTCAATGTGTGGCCGCGTTTCGATTCGGTGGTAGTTTTTAGTATTATTATCTTCGTAATCTGGTGTAATTAAAGCAAATGTTTTTATAGTCAACAATTACGAAAGTTGAATAAATGTTGATTTGATTACTTATAGGCTTAAAATAAATTAAAAATTCTATTACACGTATCTTCAAAGTCTAAATTTGAAATTTTAACTTCACAAAAGATTTTTGTAACAGCCGCTTGACAAGTTCAAACTAATTAGTTTTTAAACACTAAACATAAAGTTTTGTCCTTCGTTTTACCACAAAATATAGAAAGGTACATACAAAGCTCGCTGGAACATCGCACACATAGATATCGTTAACTGTCACGATATCAATGTGACATTCGCTTGAGTTAAGGGTCCGTGTATGCTAAAATACGTCAGAAGTACAATGTTTTTTCATACAGAACAATCATTGATCTTGGTGACAAAAATAAAACAGAATAACATTAATATGCTTTATAAGACTAGTGTTTCCAAAACACGATTCATTTCACTTTGCTCGATAGAAAAAAAAAACAAAAAGGTACTTAACCCTTTTTTGAAAGCAAAACCCAACTGTTTACTTCAATTGTGAAAATATCGACACCAGATTTAACATAAACATAGATAAGATATACCTTAAAGATAACCGTTTCAGTTTTTATACTTTTTTCAAATTACTTTTATAGTGTCAAAAACAGTGATTTATCGCTTAAGACGTTTACTTTAGAGCGCATAGTAAGCATGGAACGGGAGAGTGCGGGGCGATTGGCTCTTCTGGCTGACTAAGTATGGGTCCTTTAGCATATAATATACTCAACTTTAGAATCAATTTTTAGTGCAAAAATGGAATAACTAAAACACACAGGGTAATAACTGATATTTTACGGCAGAGGTGGTTAAACTTAAACGCATTTTTTTTTAAGATTGTAAGAAGTAATGAAACTTCTAATTAATACAAGTAAATAATTTGATTCAATTTAATATATAGATATATGCCAATCTCATATATTATGTACTATACATGAGATTGACTTCTGTGTGGATCACAGAACATGTGACAGTGTGTGGGATGATTAAACTTTAGTTTTTTTATTATTTTACTGTAGACATTTACTTATTTCTACTTTATTGTGATTAAAATAGTACATCTGATTGAGTTCGCTGTTGACAGATCGAGTGTTGCCACCAGTACCATGTTTTATTTATATCCACGAAATATTTTTACACTCACTTTTGACAGTTCTTTCCAAAGATAGTCAGTCAACTCTGTTCATGTTTAATGAACAGAGTTGATGTACCTACACGCTGGTCAAACGATCCAGAAAATCTCTTTATTAATTAACAAGTAGTTTGATTGCTGTTGTAATCTTCTAGGAGAATGGGCGGTAACAGTAGCAGGTTCCTGCCCAGCAGCACTTCCCAACGACGTGGAGATGAGATTGCGGTTCCCAGAGCCAGGACGAACGCATGTGCACACGCACAAACGTGAGAACTCTCATACATGTGCACCGCAAGTATGTCCTCGCGCTGTGAGTACATTGGTTGTTATTCTATTTGTACTTGTACTACTTCTATTTGTTTGTAGTTAGTGATATTTTCGCAAACTTTCAAAGATATACTTTTAAATTTTAATCTTACTTTGCACATAGATAAACGAAATATATAGCATATATAGCAAAGAAACGTGTATTGATAACGTTGAGCTTGTAACGTTAAAAATGCAAAAGGTGAAATACATCAGTCGTCATTGTCAGATTACGATACGGGGAAAACTCTTTATTTTTCCGTGCCAAAAGATAATGTTAAATCAGAAAACTGGTAACATTTTAGGCGAGATTATAGTAATGAGAATATAAAAATTGGCCGCCTTTCGAACTTACATAGCATGATGTATTTAATGAACAGAATCCTAGCACAGCATTAGACTTATTCCATGAAATTTTAAAAATGTTTTATGACTTATGTTTCCTATTTACAAAACATAAAATCAATACTACCACACAAAAACCACGTTGGCTTACTAAAAGAATTAAAATATATTGTCAAACAAAACGTTAACTGAGATATGCTTTATATTTTAATAAATCTAAAACTCGGAAATCGGGTTATGCTAGATATTATATAAAAATAAAAACTGTATAAATAACTTTAAGAGAAATTCAAATAACAAATATTTGAACATGTCTAAAAATAAGGATAAAGCGACATGGAATGTTATAAAAAGTGGCACTATTAATAAAATAGAACATAAAGTGATAGAAGAAATATTTGATAATGATTCTTACATTTCTGATCCTACGGGTATTGCAAAGTCATAACTTTTTTATTAAAATAAATAACAGCAGTAATGGTTTGGGTCACATTGATATTGTTCATATCGAAAACCTTAGCAGTAGTATATTCCTAAGACCTTGCACATCAGAAGAATTAATTAAACGTATAAAACATTTAAATAACACAAATTCCGTAGGTATTGATAATATCTCAACGCGCATCATAAAGGAATGTGTGCACATTATCTCACCAGTTCTCTCACATCTTATCAACCTTTCGTTAGAACATGAACGCCATGAACGCCCATTTCCTGAACGACCAAAAATAAAGTGTTGTTAAACCATTGCATAAAATAGGTAATGGCAAGGATTTGTGTAACTATAGGTCTATTACTTTAATTCCCATCTTTGCTAAAGTTTATGAAAACGTTATGTATAGTTGAATAATTAACCTTATTATTCAGCACAAAGTTATAGCAAAAGAACAAAATGGCTTTTGGAACAAAAACCACAAAACTAGCGGCTTTTTCATTTGTTCATTACATAACTGAGAATATTGCCATACGTAATCTAGTCCTGATGGTATTTTTTGACATGACTCAAGTTTTCGATTGTATTAACTATTGTAAGTTACTGCAGAAATGTGAACGTTATGATATAAGAGGACCAGCACTAGATTGGCTAGAATCGTACTTGACAGGACGTAAACAATGTACACAAATGAAGAAAGTAAATAAATATGGTGTGTCAACAACTTACCAATGAAAATTTAGAATGAAAAGGTCCGGAGTACTGAAAGGGAGCATTATGGGACCGCTTTTATTTCTATAAGATACAAATGATCTCCCCAAAATTTCCGATAGTAAATTTATTCTACTTGCAAATGACATATCACTAACCATTCCGAAAGAAAATTTATTTGATAAGGATTATGAATGCAAAATAAACAAAATTGCAGAGCAAGTGATTTCATGGATGGATTCAAATAAGCTCAAAGGAAACATATCTAAAACTAATTTTATACAGTTCCATAACGTTAAAAGTAAAAAACAGGATATCGCAATACGCTGTTCAGGGATTGATTTAAAAAATGACAATGACATAAAATTAAAAAACCTTAGGTGAACACGTTAATCGGAAACAACACATGAACATTTTGTGCAGTAAGATAAATAAGTACGTTTTTGCATTAAATAGACTTAGAAAAAAGCTGGACAACAAGCAACATTAGTAGCTTATCACGGTTACATTGGGTCGCAATATGGTCTCCTTTTATGGGTAATTCTACTCATGTTGGTAGAGGCTTCTTAGCTTTAAAAAATGTATTCGTCAAATACTTGCAGTCCACTCGCTCACTTCTTGCAGACCACAGTTGTGGGCTGGAGTGCTTTTCTTTAGAGGAGATTTTTTTGTTTGAAGTTATAGTAAATTATTTTCTATTTTTAGTGTAAGTTTTGAAACTATTATTCATCCATAGTAGCGTAGGATACTTTAAAAGCGTAAATATTTTTTTATTACATAACTGTAAAAGCTCAACAATATAATAATATGAGGATATATATGTAAATATAATGCTTAAGGGGCCATATATGCTAAAATACGTCAGCAGTTTACTGTTTTTTTCATACAAAGCAATCATGGATCTTGCTGACAAAAATACACAAGATTAACATGCATATGCCTTACTAGACTAGTGTTTCCAAAACACGATTCATTTCACTTTGCTCGATAGAAAAAAATCTAAAAGTTAACCCTTTTTTGAAAGCTTTTTCTGTCTGTCTACTTCAATTGCGAAAATATCGACACCAGATTTAACATAAACATAGATAAGTACTATACCTAAAAGATAAGTGTTTCAGTTTTTATACTTTTTTTTCAAATTACTGTTATAGTGTCAAAAATAGTGATTTGTCGCTTAAGACGTTTACTTTAGAGCGCCATTGTTCATAGTAATCATGGGACGGGGGAGCGCGGTGATTGGCTCTTCTGGCTGACTGAGTATGGAACAATTGTGCTAATATTGTTGTATTGGTAATTGTCAGAAGGATCATATGAAAAAAAAACCAGGAAAGTTGTAGGGAAAGTATGAACCTTTTTGACCATTCTGACTATACAAACAGTTAGTACCTGTTAATGACAAGCGAGAAGTTCTTCGGGTAGGTGAGATAAAATTGTATGCCCCCCGTTGGAAAATGTTTAGGCGTGTTTGTGTGTCTGTATATCATAACATTTTTAACGCATGACACGATTTCGATTCGATTTTTTTGTTTCATATCGTTCTTTTACATAAAGATTATTCGGAAGTTATTGAAAAAACATTTTAGGATTCTATTTACATTTCAGATGGATTGTAGTGCAGAATGTCAGGCAGCGCGACGGCAAGATGGCAGATTAACGCTTACCGTCAAAAAGGAAGCTTCAGGTTAGACATATACATGGCTTGACTCTTAGCTATCCGTGTCAAGGTAATAAAACCAATCCAATTTTAATCACCTCTGTGGTCTAGCGGTCCAGGTGTCCACTTCGTGAGGTCCCGGATTTGGTTCTCGGGTCAGGCAACAAAAGAAATTATGGTTTTTCCAATTTCCTAATAAAAAAAATGTTGCTCGGGATCTGATGTGGGCCCGGTTGGCGAAAGGCTTTCCACCTATCACATTGTGGGATTTAGTGTCTTCGGCTAGTCGTGACTCGTGGGTGCACTGGTTGTGCCTCTGGCTATCACTTCGGGGATATGGGCGTGAAAATACTAATAATATTCATTATAAAAGTTTGAAAGTTGTTTTTTACGGAACTTATTAATTTATTTTTAACTTTAGCGTTATTATGGTAATGAATTGCAGTTTAAAATAATCTTTAAAAACCTTCAAAGCTATTATTAAATATCTTTTTCAATCCTTTTAATTATAAACATTGTCCCTCCATGTCAATTAAAACGTTATGATTTAATATTATAAAGCTGAAAAGTGTGTTTGTTTGCTTGAACGCGCTAATCTCAGAAATTACTGGTCCGATTTGAAAAGTTATTTCAGTGTTAGATAGGCCATTTATCGAGAAAGGCTCTAAGTTATATATAATTATATAAATATCATTATCTAAGGATCAATAGGAGCGGAGCACCAATGAAGAATGTTTCAAAATCGAGATTTTCCTATTGAGAGCTTCCGCTGTGTGCGCTGCGTATACAGTTCAAGTTTCGCAAAAGTCATGTATCACAGAGTTGTTTCTCTTTAAATCCTTTGAAACAAGTCAGCGACAGGATATTTCTATCTTTTAAGGTTAGCTCACTTTATCCTTATTCATGCTAATCAATCGGACTCGCTTAATTCTTTTGAAAATGAATGTTAATAAGTTGCTAGAACTGTGTTCAAGAGAACTAGAAATGACATATATCCGTGTCCAAATTACTTTTGGTAGTAAAGTGTTATGCTGCAACTTGTTCGAGGAGAGATCCAGCGCTTTAGAGAGTAGAGTAGCTGGTAGACTTACATCATTGGCCTAACAACCTGGCTAAAGGACACAGGAGAGTAAAATCTATATTTTTGATGATTTGATGATGTCTTATTAAATAAAAAGTAATAAATTGAACAACTGCAGTAAAAAATGAATGTAACGATGTTTACCTAATTCGTTTTTTTAGATTCTTCAATTCTTGCATCTAAGAGTGTGAAGAAATCGTGTGATGTACTACCTAACCTCGAGACGTTTAGAGCTTCTCGCAGTAAAACAAGAAGTTCTGTAAAGGTAGGTGACTGGATCCTGGAGATTTTCTTGTGTAGGTAAGACTCTATTGGCTCAGCATCACTGCTCAGCCCAGCCATTGTTACTCAGAAGTAAATTAAATTACATTTATAATCATTACAAATATTATAACAACAAATTACATTAATATACGAGTATAGGTGTATAATCTATAATCATTTATTTATTTTACACTTTATTAACCCAACAACAGATATCAAAAACTAAATAAATACAAATAATAAATACATTAGATATTAGCTTTTATCTCTATTAAGAAATATTTTACAGCTTACACACATACAAGAACAAAAGAACACAAATAAAAATTATAGGTAGATAGTGTAGAAACTAAAAAGCTATAAAAAAAAATAAACTACTCTAGACTACAAATTTTAACGTAATAAGTCAAAAAGTCGAAAGTCATTTATTCTGTGGTTTTAGGTAAACTGATGATACGAGTACATCTTCCAAAATATTGGTCTCTAAAAACCTGACGAGATGGCGTACAGATTTATTATACATTTTTTTAATGATATTGGAAGGCAAACAAGCAGACGGATTTTCGATGGTTAGAAATTCCCGCCGCCTACAGACACCAAAGGTGGTAACGGTGCGTTGCCAACCAGAGGCCGGGATGTTAGGTCTCGAGCAAAAGTAAGTTTACCGGCTACCTTAACCTCCGAACCGGAACACGTCATGATGTTATGGCGGCAGGAATAAGTAAGGCGGTGGTACCAATCCGGGTAAGTCGTTGCGAAACTCTACCACCTTGTCAGATGTCACGGTGTTAGTGACGGTAAGCCTAGCTCGCCTTTTATGAGCTACCTGGCAGAAAGGTATATGGTCTTTTCTGCAAAGAAGCCCGGACCAACACGGGGAAGGTTGTGGGTACTTAGAAATATTTTTGTTTATTACTTAAAAATAACGTTAATTAGGTTTATGCCACACTGTACGTGCCTTAACAATATTACTCATTAAAACATTAGAACATAATATGAGACATTTACCAATTCATTTAATAACTTTATCATTTCTGTTCTACAAAAACATAATTTGAATGTATAGTGCAACATATTAATTAAATAAAAGATAAATATAATAAATAAACTGACTATACGATTTCCTAATTTAAGCTTAAATATTTCAATATGTGTAAACAAATTCAAATTCTGTGTCCAGTTAAGTTTAAATTAAAAAAGTTATCAATGAGTTAAATAAAATTCATAATGTCAAATTTGTCAGAAAATAAAATTACTAACAAAACACATAAAATTAAAAAGTCATTATTTCATCGAAAAGGATTTCACGTTTTTTCTTATTCTAAATTGAAATCCTTGATAAAATATTCATTTTAATCATAACATGACTTTAGTTTGCAAAAACGTAGGGTGTTTTTTTTTAATTGGGCTATCTCTCTAATGTTGCAAATAGAAGAGAGCAGTTTGTTGTAAAACTCTTTGTGCCATATTTACTACATTTCTTCCAAAATAAACAGTGTTATGCATCAACAAGCTTGTTTTTGCTATTTTGCGATCGTCCTGTACGATATTCTTAAAGTTCTGTTTTTTTTTTAATAAAAAGTACGGCCTCATAAATATAAATCCATGAGAGAGTAAGTATACCGTTTTCTCTGAAATGAGGTTTACAGCTTTCAGTACATTTCATTCCAAAAATTGAGAGTAAACATTTTTTTTGTGCTTTACCTTAGATACTAATTCCCTATTTGAAGAGTTGCCCCAACATATAATTCCGTATCTTATAATTGTAAAAACAAATCCATAACACGCTGTGATGATCGCCGCTTTGTTTACAATTTTTGAAAGCATCCGGAGCGCAAAAGAGAATTCCTTAATTTTGGAACATAATATGTTCTCCGTACGTGTTTTACATGTCAGTTTGCTATCTGTATTCCTAAAAGTTTTATTTATCAATTCATTCAATTATCGTATTATCATAACTAATTCTCGGTAGTTTAGATTCATTGGTTTTTATTGAAAAAAATATTATTTTAGTTTTATTTAGAATAATATTTAAACTATTACCCTTTAACCATTCTACAACTTTTCGTAGTGTATTATTTATCCCAATTTCCAATGCTTCAGTATTACGCGATTCTTCAAAAAAATATAGTGCTATCGTCAACAAAAAAAACCATGGGGAAATTCGTGATTTGTGGAAAATCATTTATATAAATTATGAAGAATAAAAGTCCTAAAATACTGCCTTCTGGTATACCTTGGATCACTGTAAGGGGACTTGACATATGACTTATTATTTTTATAGACAAATGACATATACAGTCTATGACCGTTATTAGTTTTCTATTACGACATTAGTATTATTTGATTAAGTCGAGAAAATACGCATAAAGTTTATTAATTAATATATTGTGGTCAACACTATCAAAGCTTTGGAAATTGATGATATGAAGAAGACAATCATAAATAGCTTTTTAATAGGTTTTCCCTTTCTAAATCCATATTGAGAATTTGTAAACAAATTGTAATTTTCAGTATTATGCATACAAATTATTATGTACAAATTTTTCTAGTATTTTAGACAAAATAAAGACAAGCGCTATAGGTCTATATTTTTTTTATTGATCTCCCTTCTTATGTTATAGTTTAACTGTAGACATTTTAAGCCTTTCAGGAAATACTGCACATTCTATGCATTTATTTGTAATATGAGTTTTGCTGGGAGACTCGTGTTTGCCAAAGGGTTGAGATATTCGGGATCCGTAATTTGGTGACAGGGTCTCTTGAATGAAATAAAGCTACCGCAGCTGGGACATAGTGTACCGTCTGTGACAACACCAGGTTCAGGCTATAAGCAATTTTTCCACTTGCCCGGATAGAGATCGACTGCTTTGCCAAAACAACACTGACGTGAATAGAATAGGATAAGATAGCAGCTAGATGTGCACATTAGGCCTAACACCCCCGACGCGAGAATGCGACGGACCTTAAAGTAACAAATAAGCTACAGTTGTCTCACACCATCAAGAGAGTCCTGTATTATTAAGTTTTATTCCACTAAAAATATAAGTTGGCTAAGCTATTCCAAAGCGAGGTTTTGAGTCAAAAAGCTAGACTCGCTTTGCATAATTCTGTGCTTATCGCAACGCTACTGTATGGAAGCGAGAGTTGGGTGTGTCAGAAAGATCATGAAAGTAGGATAAATGCGGTGAAAATGAGAGCACTACGGAAAATCTGTGGTGTAACGCTCGCTGACCGCATTCGTAACAGTGAGATCCGAGAAAGAGTAGGATTAAAAGAAAGTGTTGGTGTTAAAATGCGAAAGGCCATGCTCCGCTGGTTCGGCCATGTAGAAGGAATGACAGATGAAAGATTGACAAAGTAAATATACAATGCGAATGTGGATGGATGTAGGTACCCGGGGAGACCAAGGCTGACATTTCACGACCAGATCAATCGGATATTATCCGAGGGTGGTGTCAAGAGTCTCCGAAACCGGCGTGTTTGTATGGAAAGGAAGCAAGACAGGTTTGTCAGGATCGTGAGGTCTGGCACTCGATACTCTCTGCCTACCCCGTAAGGGACTTGGCGTGAAGATATGTATGTATGTATATAAAAATATAAGTATAGTAATCCTGACTGCTCTTTGTTGCGAACGGTATTCAAATAGAAATAACCGGTGTTAAGCCGCTATTTCTGATAACTAAAACTAAATATAATAACATTTAGTTCGTTAAAACTTTTCACCATCACTTGTAAACTAATTTAAGAAATAAATAAATTGGAGATTTTGTATTAAAAATATACATTTTGCCTTATATATCTGTAACGAAAGCTAATAATTTACATATAGAAGGCGGTTGTTTCAGATGCAGCCGACATGCTCCCCTCACTGCTGGCTGGAAGACCCTCTCCGGTACGTATAAAATTCAAATAATACAATAACAGTTCATATGAATAATGAATTCCACTTTAGACACAATTTATAGACATCACTTGTACTGTTTGCAACATATTTGCGATAAAAATTATATAGATAAACGGTCTAATACACAATCTTTTAACATATAATTTGCCATATCACTCATATTTATGATTTCGAGATTATATACCAAAACAAAAAAAGTTTTTCAATATTTAAGTCTGGCTGTGGGTATTGGCACAGACAGATGGACAAACAACAATAGTTAAGAACTGTTTCCTTTTTTGTCAGAAACAAACCGTTGAATTCGCGCACCGTTACAGTGAACTCCACTACTGTGAAGAGTATTTACTTGAACTAAAGTTTGTTTGGTCTTTTTTTGTTATTGGAAGGCAAACAAGCAGACGGATTTCCTGATGGTAAGAAATTCACACCGCCTAGAGACATCAAAGGTGGTAATGGTGCGTTGCCAACCTGAAGCCGGTATGTTAGGCCTCGAGCAAAAGTAAGTTTACCGTCTATTTTACCCTCCGAACCGGAACACGTCGTGACGTTATGGCGGCAGGAATAGGTAAGGCGGTGGTACCAAACTCTACCACCTAGTCAGATGTCACGGTGTTAGTGACGGAAAGCCTATGCTCGCCTTTTACGAGCTGCCTCGCAGGAAGACATATGGTCTTTTCTGCAAAGGAGCCCGGACCAACACGGCCAACTTCAGACATCTATGTCATATTTTAAGAAAATAACTTGTAAAACTTTAGTACATAACATTCAAAATTATGTGTGTGCGAAAGTGTGTATCTGCCTGTTACGCTTTTACAAATAAACCGCTGGATTTAGATAAAATTTGATATGCTTTTAATTAGGGAGGCGAGTTTTTATAGGTTAATTTTTAGTCGAAAATTCAACTGGGAGTTGATAGGACGAGCAATAAACATCCAGACCCGGGAAAACTGATATCTATGTTTATCACAAATGCCTACCCCAATCGGGAAATGAACCCGAGCCCCGCGGTTGGTTGGTGCAGTTAGACATGTACACTAGCCCATCAGCCAACGATATATCAACATACATTGCATGGGTGTTTCTATGCAAGAAGGCGTAACATCGTCTAAACTTTCTGTTTTTAAGACGGTATTCTCCATCTTGGTATTGTCAGATATTTCTACATTTGACCCTATCTCGTATGAAAATTTTAAATGACCTTTTTTCTTTTAACTATTTGATGATGGCATTATAATAATTTGAAACAGTTACACTGACACAACATTATGTCTGTGTAGGTATGATATATTATATCTATTACCACCTTGTAAGTCGAGAGGTTCACGCCGAACGCCATAGAGCGTCCGTGACACTTAGGTTCGATTCGCGACGCACCGGGGGCAGGTCTTTATGTGCTGAAATCTAGATGTCCGTTTTCTGGACTTGGGAGTTTATTAAATTTAATCTGTTATTTATTTCTATTTTTTATTTATTGAAGATACTATTTCCATGTGCCAGTGTCGTGTAGTAAAACAATTGTGTAATTTGCTTACTTTGAGTTTAAATCGATTGGCGTTAGTGGTCCCGGGATATTTTGTAACTTATATATTTTTACTTTATATACTTATTTTGTTACTTATTTATTTTGTCTCTTATATTTAAAGAAAATGGTCAAAAGATCAAGAGAGGGTTACTCAGCCCTTCTTATAAAAATGTGACATGGACACAAAAACTTTCTGGAGTGGCTTGGCGCACATTAATCATTTAATAAACGCAAAAATATGATTCCTTTTAAATCACTTATTTATTTTCTGTTTCTTTTAAAAATAATGTTTTAAAAACAAATTAACTACAATTGATAATAAAATTTACTTTTAGTTGCCAATATTTTTATTTTGACTACACACAGTATAAATCCTTAGGTTTAGTGTAGAACCATGCATAAATAAGCTGTTTCGACGAACTTGTGTTTGGTGAAAAGTTCTGTCGACTAAACTAATTAGATATCTAAAAAGTATTTTACATGAATGTAACTGTGTAACACTACGTTTGTAGTTTTTTAACTCTAAGGAATCAAATTAAATAGTATAATTCTTGTTGTTTTCTTGCCACCGTCATAACCATCTAGTTCCTGTTTTTAAAAAAATAAACTGTCAAATTGTTTCTCATCTACGTTTCTACGTTTGTTATAGGGCTCGTAACGAGTTGTCGGTGATGGGCAGCGCCATTGTGCCCGAGCGGAAACCTCGCGTGCCCACCATGAGCGAGCGTGACCTCACTCGCTTTCGTCGTCTCACACATCTCACTCATGTCACCTCTCGCGGCCAAAATGACCTCACGGATATTCGGAGAACATCTTTTAGATAATAAGATACACCAGGCTTCCTGGACAACGGGATGTAGTCCATTATGTATGATAGTGGGTATGGGGAACTTACGAGCTAGATGACGTTTTAAAAACAAATAGGTGTAACACAACAAAAGTTAAATTTAGAAACTATACCTTATGTATATAAATGTGTATCGTATAACGAATCTGGGGGGTTACCATAAGCTCTTAAAACAGTATTATTTCAATAATACTAATTGTCATCGAAGAAAGACAACCTTATGAAGTATACTATAAAGTTGCTTATAAAGGCAGACATTTAGCAAGATGGAAATAATACTGTTAAAAGCGTTCATGGTAGGGCCCCTGATCTCTGAAACGTTATGAAGATTACTTTAGAGATGATGCAGGAGTTGTCGTAAACTCCCCTCATAAAGTAATAAGCCCCAGCTCGAGTTATTTTTTTATAAGATTTTCCAGCCGTATGTGTTTTTTTACTAAAGAATGTAAACCTGTGTCCCTTGTGTTATTAATATTGTGGCAATCATTAGTATCTGCGTTAACCCATTGATTACCTTGAAAGTATATATAACATAAATAAAAATCCTTATAGGGTTGATGTCGTACTTCTTACCGAAATAGGGGCTGCCTATGGTATATATAATATATTCAGATATTAATTTAAATAAAGTTATTTTAAATAACATTTGATTTTTAATGCTATGTCGTTATTTACTTATATTTCATCCTAAATCAGCTATTAGTAATAACAAGTAGTGCTGTCTTTCAAATGACAAAAAAGTTATAGGTCTGCTATTATCCTAAGTAACTGAAACTAACTAGATTTTTTTTTAAAAGCGCTGAACAGCGCTTATTGAGATATTCATAGCAATTTTTTTTGTCAGAGGTTAACGAATAAGCACAAAAATTTCCTGATGGTCAGAGATAACAGTGGCCAGTTAAGTGTAATGTTAGATGTTATATAGGCCTTTTGCGCAAGTCTACGTACCGGCTAACGTACCTTCCAGACCGGAACATGACGGCAGGAATAGGTAGCGCGGTGTATCCGGGGCAAGTCGCTACACAGTACCTACTTTACTACCGGTGGTCTTGTTGGTATTAACCTATATTTGAACCGATGTCTTACGAGCTGCCTGGCAGGGAGGCAGATACTCAATTCTACTCAGCAGACCCAAGCAATATGGAGGAAAAAACTTAATAAGAAGGTACTAAATGAACTCACCTTGTGAAGTTAAATTTTAACTATACGAAAACTTTAATCGAAATCGAATAATAATTTACATAGCAGCCCACGAAATTCTGTACTCTCCGTCACTTTTTTATAGCCATAAAATATTTAATTGACAATCGACTTTGGTTTAACTTTTCGTACACTGTGATATTTGATACATTTATTAAATTCACTAACATGGAAACAAGTTCAATTTTTACAATACTTAAGTACCTACCTCAAGATGCTCTTATTCGAACATTTTTTTGATTATTTGCAACTAAATATTTTTTTATTTAGTGTTACCATTTAGTCGTTTAATAAATTGAGTACTATGACAAAAAAAAATCATATAAATTTGTAATAATTAACGATCTTCAAAAACTTTTCCCGGTTTCATCCCTATTCACCCTTGAATCCCTATTCACCACATTTTACGGTACTTAGAGCTAGTTTCAACAGATAACGAGACAGACCAAACTAACAAAGAAGAAGGTACACGTACAGTCTAACATCCTACAAAAGTTGTAACGCAATAATTGCACTGAACGTACACGAGAAGCACACATCTGTTAATAATTTGGCAATGCATAAAAATTGCCAGCTTCCTTTCCTAATATCTTTCCTACAAGTAAAAAAAACTGAGGGTGTTGATAAACATTATTTAACAAAATTTAGCTTTTTGCATCAAGATTTATCTATGCGCTCCGGCCGAAGGTGATAAAAAAAACATGGTTGTGACCCGGCCGAAAAAACACACTTTATGTGTAAGCAAGCGAATTATTCCTACAGTTGTTAAGTTTAACCTATTACTGATAATATCTATATATATATATATCTAGGTGGTAGAGTTTGGCAATGACTCGCCAGGATTGGTACCACCGCCTTACCTATTCCTGCCGCCATAACGTCATGATGTGTTCCGGTTCGGAGGGTAAGGTATCAGGTAAACTTACTTTTGCTCGAGGCCTAACATCCCGACTTCAGGTTGGCAACGAATCACGAAATCCGTCTGCTTGTTTGCCTTCCTATAACAAAAAAAAATAAAAAAATTTATTAAATATGCATATTTCATCGGCAATTATGCGGATGCATACTTAAAAAAAAAAAATAATGCGTGAGAAAAATTAAAATTGCTCTGAACGTTTAAATTTTCGCGGCTCCGCCTAAACCCTTTATGATAGTTAATCAGGATTTTGTTGTTAACACAGGCGTTGATTACATTCAAACGAAATAAAGGGGCTTTGTGACGCACTATCTAACAGACAACGAACAGCATGTTCATATCCGTGTAAGTGACAAATGTAGGAATATATATAAAGAAGTGCAGCAATGTTCTATAGCAAATTTAGCAGCCAAGGCGATTAAAAGAAAAAAGGTATAAAATAGATGGTTGATGATGATGAAAAAATAGATATATGTATAGGCAAATAGATGTACCTAATAGGAAATAAATAGTGATATTAAGTTTAGAATAAAGCGTAGGTAGGTACTTATATTTCAAATAGGTAGAAAAGGATAAAATAATATTAAGGTATAGATAAAAAAGAAAAGAAGATTCAACAGGTATTTTATTTAAAAATATAGATTTTCTGAACTGGCCATTGTACTGTGTATTGTACGTAGTGAAAAATTGAGAAAAAGTTCAGATTTTTAAGACTAGGAAAAAGATCTAAAATTGACCTTTGAAAACTTTACAAGTGTTTTTCTGTGTTAAAGTACATTTTTTAACCAAATAATGAACATTTCTATGTGTGCTTAACCACGGAAAATATAGTGACGATTTTGTGCTAGAACAGAACTAGAATTACAGAAGTTCTTTTTTTCTTTCTTTAGGTTTTGATAGTGTTAAGATCTTTATAAGAAAGAAAAGAAGATTCAACAGGTATTTTTGTTTCCACATTTTCCCTAATAAAGAAAAAAAATATAGAGTAGGATAGGCAGCTAGATAGGTGGGTATCCCCCCAAACAAGTGGGAAAGACAGAATGCAAGAAAGAACAAGTATGAGGTATGAAAGTGCGAGAGGCACAACAGCGAGAACTGTTATGAAAGGAAGAGAAACTAGAAAAAAAAAACCTTTTTTTATCGTGGGGAAATCCATTATGGATACCCGCCACTTGCAGGGGAAGTAGCGGGTGTTGTCAGACTCCTAACTAAAACCCCACGGTGTCCACCCCTTCGCCACGTACCGCGGCTGAAGGAACGCTTTCGCAAAAATCCACAGCCCCAGCGGCGCCAGATCTTTCGATCCCCTACTGGCGTCCCCTCTCAACAGGGACCGCAAATCGTCAGAAGTGGTGCACGGGGACACAGCGTGCACCACGACCGGGCAGGCTAGATGGAAAGCCCGCTCCCCTCCTCTGCAGGTCTGCTAGCCGCCAACCCACGCGGGCCAAATGGCCCACCACCCTGTGTGCGCTCCTCTAGTCCCCTCTTGGGCAGAGAGGGGTACTGAGGTGCGCCGTCCCTGGTCCTTAGTGGTTTCACCGGGAACCCGGCTCGACCCCAGTTACTCAGCCACCACACGGTAGCATCAATTTCAAGGATTTCAATCACTCGGAAACGACCAAAAACCGCGATTTATATCTTAAAAATACGCGCGATACACGAAAAGTTGCGCGCTGCGACGACCATATCTACTGTGCAAACCGTTTAAAAAATCGGATAATAAATAAAAAAGTTACTGACGAAAAACCAAAGTTTTAAGTGAAATTTGTACACTAATGTGCGTGCGCGGCAAGATTTATCGCTGTAAGCTATAATTCTGAACTAGCCATTTCATTAAACATCATCGTGCGCAACAGTGAGTGAAATTCCAAATTTTTTAACCAAGGTTAGTATACCTACTATTCAAACACTTTAGTGATGACAGTGCCAGAACAAAGATATTCATAGACACGAAAGTGCGTTAAATATGAAAAATATATAGGTTTCCTGAACTGGCCATTTTATTGTGTATTGTGTAGTGAAAAATTGAGAAGAAGTTCAGATTTTTAAGACTAGGAAAAAGACCTAAAATTGACCTTTAAAAACTTTACAAGTGTTTCTCTATAAAGTATATTTTTTAGTCAAATAATGAACATTTATATGTGTGCTAAACCGCGGAAAATATAGTGAAGATTTTGTTAGCACACATATAAATGTAACCACCATATAAATCCTAGCGGATAGAACTAGAATTACAGAAGTAAGAAGTTATTAATTAAAATGTAGAAAAAGAGGGCGTGTCAATGTTGTTCCGCTACTCGCCGCTAGATGTATAGGCGCTAAACGGCAGGACTTCCCAACTTTTAAAGCGCTAGCAATACGAGCAGTGTGCCGGTATAAAATACTTTAAATTTTAATAAAGACTTTTAATGTGTGTAACTCAACGTGTAATATTTAGATTTAAAAGTGTTAATTTAAATTTAATAGTTTTCAAAAGTCATAAAAATAAAACATTTATGTATAAAATATTAAATACAAATTGTTTTTGTAAACCTATTAAATTTAAAATAATAAATAAGATTTAAATAAGCGTAACAAAAAAACGAAATATATTTTAATAATAATCTGTATAAAAACCCACGTATAGTAAAAACAATTTATTAAAATCCAATATTTGAAAGTGTATCTTCTGCATAATTCTGTTTTTAAGTTCTTTAATTTCTTTATATTTTTAAAAATAAGATAATAATATAAGTTTTTAATTGTAAAACACTATAGTATTCCGCAGCGCCGCAAATACTCACAACACAGAAAAAAGCGGGCCAAAGTTTTAGACACCACTGCAGTGGGAGTGTCTGTTACTGTAAGGGGCGAGGCTTAAAAATCCAAAGCCAGGGGTTTCTAATTTTGGTGGCGACAGCAACACGGGTGGTGCTCCAATCTAAAAACTTTCAATTAATAAATAATTTTAGAGAAGTTATTACTTATTACATACTAAGGTTATTACATTATATACCTTTAGATTTAAATAAATTTAAAAAACATCATAAAACAAAACACATAATATATACAAAATACTTATAAATTTAGAACTTTAAACCCCTTAAATTAAATTAAATTATTTAAATAAAATAAAATATTACATTTTCTAATAGTAAATTCCGTTAAACCATCATAATTCATTAATTAATAATTAAAAGTAATTCTGCTTAACATTTAAAATACTTATAAATAGTCGCACTATCGTGTTCCGTGGGGATGCATATCTCGCAGTTCTGACTTGGCAGAAAATAGCAGGCCAGAAGTTTCACACCACTGCAGTGGGAGGAGCCCAACGTACGTCGTTTTACTATTAAAAAACAGAGGGCATTATTTTAAAAAGTACTTTGAACAAAAAACATGTTCCATATTTTATATTTTTGTGTATTTTAAGTAGTTGTCAGTTAAACTTCGGTATACTTCTAGTTAATAATGACTTGGCAGTGCCCTAATTGTTGTAAATATGTGGAGATAGCAGAGAAATCTTCTGAAGTGCCTAGACATTTCGTGGGCGTAGCCAAAAAACGAAGGCAAAATATGCGCGGAGCGACATAGCTAGCAGTTCAGCTATGTGACAATAGAGGGTGCTATAAGCAATCTGTTTGAAAAGTATACTTTGTAGGTACTTAGAATATTTTTGTATCTTAGTTAGTAATTAGAAAAAAGGGACAGGGCAGTGTCCGTAACAGTAGTGTTGTTTTAAAAAAAAACATTAATTTAAGTTTAGTATATTATACACTTAAGTACTACTGCCTATTAAGTTAAACTTATACATAAGACAGTAGAGTCAAGATTCTACATAAAAATCTTTTGTTTTCATATTTTTATTTTTTTACTTTATTTCTTGTACTTAACTTGGGTACTTGCTTTTGCATATAGACTAAAATTTGTATTATAACAGAACTGAACAAAATCCTTTATAACAATCCGTGTAAAATATTTTAGCTTTTAGTCTTAGACTCCGACATCTCTTACAGTAATATTGGGACTACAACTGTTTATTTTAACTACAACTATATACTATTTGACTCTACCTACACTTTATTATACCAGTTTTACCTTAATTTAAGTTAAAATATGAATAATTTAAATGAAAAAAGAATTAAAAATATGATTCTGGGTGTTTCTCTAAGAAACAGAAACATGAAAAAGGAAAAGACATGTCGTCTTTTCCTTTTCCATGTTCCTTTCAAACATTTCACAAGAATCTTTGTATATTACCCACCCTTTGTATACACCCAGAATCATATTTTTTGTAAGACGAATATGGTCATCAATAAGAATTCAATAATAAGGATAATATAAAACGGTATCGTCGTATGATAGACTATGAAGTCAGGGTGAAAATTCAATCATAAAATTGTTAAAATTTTATTTTAACAATTTTATGATTAATTAAATTAGTTAATTAAATTTTGTTTTTTTGGGAACCTCCGGTTGCAGCTAACGTAATTCGCTATTCACCTTGAAGATGTTAGCGATCTTACAACTCAAAAGTTTTTAGCCAAGTTTTAGCGGTTTACAGCCCGAAGAGGCCGATGCACTGAAAAGTGGACCTGCATTCAGCTTTAGAATACAATGTATATGTCATTTTATCGCACTAGAAAAAAATAATTGCTGATATTAATACATTTTAAAAAAAATACAAGAACCATGCGATGATGCATTTAAATAAAACAAAGCACATTATATCTTTAGTGTTATAAGCTTAATTTTTATTTCACCAGTATGTGGCATGAGCAAAAAAGTAAAAGTTTTACATTTTATTGCAATTTATGAATTAATACTAGATTACATGCCAGATTTGGATGCGACAAATTCGAAACTATTTCGCTCCAAACAAAAAAAAAATACGCAAATCAGTTCAGAAACCTGTACTAAATTGGTGTAGATACATAAAAAAACCGACCGAATTTAGAGCCTCTTCCTTTTTTTCAATCGGTTTAAAATACCAATCACCTAAAGACAAAGATATCTCAATGGTGCGTCACCAACCTGAAACTGGGATGAATGTGGCCTTCCTATCATAAAAAGGACCAATACACAATAAGTGACAGCCTGATTCAATCGCAATATTTAATACGTGAATTCGGGCACGAAGTTGTAGCCGGCGGCAGTCAGCTCCCACATCAACTTCATTCAATTTACCTTCGGTTAAGAGATTTGTGAAACTCATTTATGTTTGAATGGGCCGTTCATTTTTGAACAAAATTCGGTTTGCAATGGATTAAGAAAAACATTTGGAAATTCGTTAACCACTTAAAGGGTTTTACCGCTAAGGGGTCGACAATGAATATTTTAAATGGATCTTTCTGGAAAATAAGGTATATCAGTTTAGCGGATAATTTTACCCTATGTTTAGGTTTTGTGGTTTTTAAAATATTAATTATATGTAAATATGCATTTTTTTGGAGTTTACTCCTTAAGAAACAATTTGAGTTATAAGGCCCGGTACGGAAATTTTATGAAGAGTAAAATCAAGTGTAACACGAAAAGTTGAGGCGTTACGTAGAAAGAGACAAACATATATATCTGTAGGATTGAACGTGTAAAAGAATGAGATGGAATACATTACACAGCGTATTTCATTCTCGGGATCTCCTTCTGCGCGATACTTCGTAGTCTCCGTGCAGGAGGAGTCGCTATCTATCAAAATACTGACTATTTGGATCACACTTCTAATGTTTGCGATGATACTAATTTAAGAAGAATTAACATAACTAAATCTGCTGTAGGAGACATGTGTGCTGCAAGACACATTTCGTAAGGAGTAAACTCCAATCGTGCGTCGTAACTGACACACACACACACACACACTTTTTTTAATTGTAGGCATGGCTAGAACTTGATTTACTATGCTGGCTTCTCGCTAATCGCATTCGTAAGGAATTTGAGTGAATTTGTATTGTGAAATTTCGTTTCGATTTCTTCGCAGCGTAATTCCATAAACAACCTTCGCCTATATGCGGCGGACGTTATACCTCGTTCCTGTTTTTCACAAATTATTATTTTTGAATTAGTTTGTCAGTCAACGTTTAGTCGCGATTGAGGTGTGCTAACTTTTTTGTTTGTGCCTAATGCTCAGTTTACTGTCGAGTTCGATAATAATTCGTGAAATACCTTTTTAATAGAGAACTTTGTATAAGCCGAGTGTTTGTATGACTGCCAACCCCGTGTTGGTCCGGGCTCTTTGTAGAATAGACCATCTGCCTTCCTGTGCCCGGCAGCTCGTAAAAGGCGAGCATAGGCATGCCGTCACTAAGACCGTGACATCTGACTAGGTAGTAGAGTTTGGCAGCGACACACGCGGATTGGTACCACCGCCTTACCTATTCCTACCACCATAACGTCGTTGACGTGTTCCGGTTCGGAGGTAGCCGGTAAACTTACTTTTGCTCAAGGCCTAACATCCCGGCCTCAAGTTGGCAACGCACCATTACCACTTTTTGTGTCTCTAGGCGGGGGAAATTTCTTACCATCAGGAAATCCGTCTGCTTGTTTGCCTTCCAATGTCATAAAAAAACCAGATCACCAGACCTGACGTCCCTCTATTTCTTTATATGTTGTAGGATCAAAGATTTAACTTACGAGAAAAGTGAACAATTGAAGTGAAGTTACAGACGAATGTTAGTGACCTACGTAAAGGTAAAAGCGCAGAAGATAGACTTGGTATCTACATTACTTATAGACACATCAATGATCTGGCTAACTTATGAACTGTTGGATATGTTTACATCTTACACACAGTGTGTAAGTAACGGGAAGTGGAACAAGTAAGTCCCACAACGTGAAAGGTGGCAAGCCTATCGACAACCGGGCACATTTCCAATCCGGAGCAACATTTCTTTATTAGAAAATTAGAAAACTCAATTTTCTTTTTTTGTTGCCCGACCCGGGATTTGAACCTGGGACCTCATGCAGTCAAGTCCAACAACTGAACCGCTAGACCGCAGAGGCGATTATACCTTTCCTACACAGTTTATACATTTCCTATTTCGCACATAGAATTAAAATTTTCTCACCAATTTTGAATTCAAAAATAATTTAAAACCAATTACTTAACCGATTCGACTATTGTTAACGTGCTTTCAGGTCTTACCGAGACTAACGAAGAACGTTTCGTTATAAATAAAAAAAATAAAAAAAAAATAATTGAACTTGTAAAGTTTCCTAACTTTAAACATAAGCAGCGCCCTTACAAAATTATCCAAAGTTTAAACTGAACAATATTAAAAGCCAATTTAGTAAATGACTCAGTGAACTCGCAAAGCTCTGAAACTCGGGACCATGAAGTGACTTTCTTATTTATTACTTAAAATTTGCATAATAATATATTGGTACACGTTGAACGTTTCCTAAAATCTTGACTGAGAGCTTAATGTGCTTTGAAACAATTTTGATTGCGGCAATTAAATTTTGTCGTGTAATTCTTAGGAAGTTTAAGATTTAAATTTGTTAAGTATATTACTTTATATTTACATGTGTTTGCAATTTGTTTTAACAAGTTTCTTTCCTAATTTGTTTTATATTTCTGGAATTCCGTATCCGGATGACGCAAAATGAATCTCTTGTATTACATTCAACTTGTTCGCGCCAAACTATACGAACTGCAATCGATGTTCCCCAAAGTGGGCAATAACGCCCTCCTCCATGCCCTAATGGGCGCTGGGTGGCATGGAGCTCAGAAAATTAGGGATTTCTCGACAATACCCATTTGAAATGGGTATTGTTGTAGTTTGTATGAGCGTGATATAATAAATAGATTTCTATAGTATAATTTTAAGATCCTTCAAAAATCTAATTGTTCATGTTAGTTATGTCCTATTTTATTGTGTTAATATAAACTACGTAATAATGTACCTAATAATATTTAATAAAAATAACTAGTGGTTGCCCATTGCTCGAAATCCGACCATAATAACTTTTAAATTCTTTTTTTTAAATTTATTTACTGACTAAACACATAATACAATATTGAGTTGAAATAGCATTTAAAAACCACAAAGATTTGTAAAAACAAAAATGCTACCATACGTCATTTAAAATCTTTGTCTCGTTATTATTCATTGTTTTTTTTATGATATTGGAAGGCAAACAAGCAAACGGATTTCCTGATGGTAAGAAATTCACACTGCCTAGAGACACCAAAGGTGGTAAAGGTGCGTTGCCAACCTGGGGCCGGGATGTTAGGCCTCGAGCAAAAGTAAGTTTACCGGCTACCTTACCCTCCGAACCGGAACACGTCATGACGTTATGGCGGCAGGAGTAGGTAAGGCGGTGGTACCAATCTGGGCGAGTCGCTGCTAAACTCTACCACCTAGTCAGAATTCACGGTGTTAGCGACGGTGAGCCTTTGCTCGCCTTTTACGAGCTGCCTGACAAGGAAGGCAGATAGTCTATTCTACAAACAAGCCCGGACCAACACGGGGAAATCATTTATTATCTTTTTGTTTTAGCACAAAGAAAAAATAAATAAATAACAAAGTTGATAAAGCAAACGATTTGACAAAGCGAACACGAATGTGTCACATGTAGGTTATAGTCATAATTATTTTTGATAAAAACTCTATCTTCATTAATTATAGAGACCAACTTCTTTGTTTTCAAACTTTATGAATATAGTGTGTGTGCTGTCTGTGATCTTTTATTGTTTTCATTACTTTGGACGAATTTTGTACCAGGGTTCCACACGTACAAAATTTATGCAATAAAATCAGTCGCTTGGTCTATGTTTTGTATAGAATTAGTAGAACAGCTGACAAAGTACAGCATTATTAGCTTATTCTGGATATGTACAAGCAGTTTTAAGGTATGGAATAGTTATATGGCGAAATTGTAATGATATATCAATGGCTTTCATAATCCAGAAACGCTATATTCGTGCTATTTTAGCATCGTGTAAACCTTTGTTCAAGGAGTTACAAGTTCTTACTTTACCATGCTTATACATTTATGTATCGGCGTGTTTTGTGAAGAAGTATCTTATGGCAAAGGAGGTATAAAATTCAATAGTCACCAATCTAATAAATTATTTTTACCAGCATCTAGATCCGCATTCTTTAATAAAAATTTTAGCCCAATATTAGACCATGGGTGTTTATTAAATATATTCTGGTATCTATTTAAGTATTTCTACGTTTTAGAATCATTGACTAACACCCATAACACAAGCATAGAATTTGCTTACTTTTGGGTTAGATACAATTTGTGTTATTTGTCCATGGATATTTATTTAATTTAACACTGAAAATATTGTATTCGTCATGTGTCAGGTGAGGTCCACACTTCCAAAGACACGTTTTAAAAAAATCTGTATGCACACCAGCGACTTGATTTACGACTGTCTGCAATAAACACTTCGATTTTGTTATAAAAGCCTTCGAACGAGGGGGGGGTTGCAAATTTCATTGTTTTCCTAGAAATAATGTAGCCTTTGTTCATCAGGAATAATGTCGGGTATGATGGTAAAGGAATTTTTCAAATCGGTGCAGTAGTTTTGGAATAAGTAGGTTACTTTTTTGATATAAATAATATGAACGAATTGAGAGTCTAAGCTATTGCAAAGAAATGCTTATTTAGATGTTTCTTGAAAGAGTCAAGAGTTTCGCAGCCACGAATTACATAAGTTCCTCAACCTTACAGCGTGGACTGTGAAAGAATGGGAATATGCAGCAGAATGACTGAACTATTTTAGGCTAATTTATTGAATTTTTAATTTTTATCGTAGTTAACTTTAATTATTAATTATTATCAAATAGGTATTAACCCTGTGATTTGCTGTTTCTCTGTATTGATTAAAATAATCTATTATCAAGTCTTAAAAGAAATAAATTTTTAATTATGGCCGATCATCTTTCTACAAATACTTACACATGTAATTGATTGTTTACGATACAGAAAAATGGTTCTTATAATATTTATTAACAAGAAATTGACTGATATTAAGAATATGCATACCAAAGATGTCAGTAATGCGTTGCTATTTTTAGATAATACCTATATAATTGCTCTTTGTTGTAGATATTGATAACTATGAGGGCAAAATATTAATTAGGTACGTGAGTACGTACTAACAACATACCTACCTAAAAACACGCATTAAAGCAATGTGCGGGGGAGCCTGCGTAAAATAGATGAATTTAAATGCAATCAAAGATAGAATACTGCGGAAAAGCAGTTTTAATATTTGAAAATGCATTTCGCTTAACCGAAAAACGGATTTCAATATCTGTAAAACAAAATATTCAATATTTTAGTTTAGAAACGCCTAAATGCTCTATCACGAGTTTCTTTCGTGTTTAAAACATAGAATTCTGACTCAAATTTAATCATCTGTTTCCATCTCCTTTGAATAGTATACTTAGGTCTGTTTTCCAAGATGCTCTTAAATGTCTATCACCGGTTTCTTAAAACTATAGTATTTTAGTTTTCCCCCGTGTTGGTCCGGGCTCCTTTGAAGAATAGATCATCTGCCTTCCTGCCAGGCAGCTCGTAAAAGGCGAGCAAAGGCTTACCGTCACTAAAACTGGGATATCTGACTAGGTGGTAGAGTTTCGAAGCGACTCACCCGGATTGGTACCACCGCCTTACCTATTCCTGCCGCCATAACGTCATGACGTGTTCCGGTTCGGAGGGTAAGGTAGCCGGTAAACTTACTTTTGCTCAAGGCCTAACATCCCGGCCTCAGGTTGGCAACGCACCATTACCACCTTTGGTGTCTCTAGGTGGCGGAAATTTCTTACCATCAGGAAATGCGTCTGCTTGTTTGCCTTCCGATATCATAAAAAAAAATCTAAAGATTCGACATCAGTGCTCGCTGCTCCCCGCTATCGCGTTAATGTTCGGATGCTAAGACAGAAAGGTAATCTCATTTATGCGAAAGACTTAATAAACATCACAAACATAGACAACCCAAGTCTACTACCGTCATTGACGTCTGTAGGTGAGACGGGTGGGCCGGCGGCGTGTGCTTCTCCTATCGTCAAGTACCTAATTTAAGCGGAGTGTATGAACTTATATGAGGCTGTAGTATGTGCAAAGAGAAACATTGGTCTCTTTCCATTTTAAGTGCAAAATACAAAATAAAACAGGTTTCTATGGTAATTAGTTAGTTGTTCTGAGACAACGTCTCTTTGTATTAGACTTTGACATTACACTTTGACATTAGACTTTGTATTAGAATTCTTCAGAACCGTAGTCCAAATATAAAAAGTAAGATGGGCACTGGCGAAAAAACGTTGGTGATGAACCAACATCTTTTCAGTGGTATTGATGATTCTGCGTTTCTGTAAAGAGATAGCTATTAGGAAACATTCATTAACATTTTAACATGAGCTGAATGAAAACTTCAGTTTGAATCTAAATGGTTCAAATATTTTCATGCAGATTTTTCATACTCGACAGTCAACTGGATGCAAACTCGACGTAACTATTCGAATAATCAATAATGTTTACAATGTGACCGATCCGCCGCAAAAACGCTGAAGTTTCGTCGATCATTTCAATTAATATTTTCGTAATATTCAAACGTTTTGGTGAGAGAACAACTTTCCGCAATCGTAGCAGACCCAGTTTATTCAGATGAAACTGAACTTTACTTGTTAATATAACTTGGTTGAGGTCACAATAGTATTTAATTTGCCATTTTCTTTTTCCATAAGTAGGTATATATATAAAAATTATTTGAGACATGTAACAGCAGCGACTTTTTTTAATATAATTTGAATGGATAAGTTGACTTCACTTCTTGATGGAAAATTTTTCCCAAAACGACATTGTGAGTTAAAAATATGATTACATTTTAGTAATTAATACATTGCCTTTCTATGTAGGTTTGTGCGAGTTCTGTGAATTTAGCTAGGTTACAAATAAAAATATCTATTTCTACTTTAATTGAATTTATAAGACAATTAGCGCACAACAACGGAACGAACTTCAGTAAATTAGTCCTATCCGCGGGAACTCATAGCGTAGGTGGGCACGCACAGCCACAGCTTCAACAGTACTTCTGGATGGTACAGCTGCCCGCGCAACACGCGGAATACGTAGCATGCCAACGATACATGACACTCAGAATGTTGTAACCATTGCGGACGAATAAACTGGGACACATTAGTGGATATCTGGGGTACACTCCATACTTTTTACAATATAAAAAATGAGTAAATTTATTTTGAATCTTCTCCAACATGAGACTGTATTTGGTCTAATGTAGATTCTAGGGACCAGTGCATTAAAGAGCATTTTAATAACAAATATATTGTTAAAATCTTTACAATTTCTCAAAAGGTAGTAGTAGGTGGTAGAGTTTCGCAGCGACACGCCCGGATTGGTACCACCGCCTTACTTATTCCTACCGCCATAACGTAATGACTTGTTCCGGTTCGGAGGTTGAGTAGAGGGTAAACTTACTTTTGCTCGAGGCCTAACATCCTGACCTCAGGTTGGCAACGCACCATTATTATCTTTGGTGTCTCTAGGCGGCGTGAATTTCTTACCATCAGGAAATCCGTCTGCTTGTTTGCCTTCCTATAACATAAAAAATCCTTATAATTATTTTTTACATTCTTTTTATTCATTTTGGAAAGTAATTATACTACAAGCATAAAAACATTGAGTACCGAAAAAGCTTTCGATATGTCAAGAGTTGTACGTCGAACCTCTCAACGCTGTGACCTCATTAGTAGCACTGCGAATAGCTCTGCATCGTAACACTTTGCACTGCACTTTCAAGGAATGATCTGTAATCTTTAAGTTTGCGTTTAAATATAAGTTAAGTACTTTTTTATATATGTGATACCAAACAAATAACATACATACAACATCTTGAACAACTTATTTAGCAACTAGTGCAGTTTCCCCGTGTTGGTCCGGGCTCCTTTGCAGAACAGACCATCCGCCTTCCTGTGTCAGGCAGCTCGTAAAAGGCGAGCATAGGCTCACCGTCACTAACACCGTGACATCTGACTAGGTGGTAGAGTTTAGCAGCGACTCGCCCGGATTGGTACCACCGCCTTACCTATTCCTGCTGCCATAACGTCATGACGTGTTCCGGTTCGGAGGGTGAGGAAGCCGGTAAACGTACTTTTGCTCGAGGCCAAACATCCCGGCCTCGGGTTGGCAACGCACCATTACCACCTTTGTTGTCTCTAGGCGGCGTGAATTTCTTAACATCAGGAAATCCGTCTGCTTGTTTGCCTTCCAAACAAAGTCAGCAGGATGTGACAGAAAGACTTGGAGAGTAAGGTAACCTGTGAAATAGCACAATACGTCCCGGCTACAGGAGAGGACCATGACACGTGTAACATTCATGGTAGGCCACGGTTATCTCTTGTAATCAGGAGAGCTGTGTGCTTCGCTGTTTTATGAGATAAATTATTTTATATCTTTCCATTCTGTGACGTCGTCGTGGTACATTCTAAGCATAGTCAAAAAAAAGCATCTTGGCACCCATATCCCCGAAGGGGTAGGTAGAGGCCCACAACTAGCCGAAGATACTAAGTCCCACAATTTGATAGGTGGCAAGCCTATCGCCAACCAGGCACACGTTCAATCCAGAGCAAAATTTTTTTTATTGGAAAATTGGAAAATTAATTTTTCTTTTTGTTGCCCGACCCAGGATTCGAACCCGGGATCTCATGCAGTCAAGTCCAACAACTGAAACGCTAAGCCACAGAGGCGACAATATACAATGTACAATGATATACAATAATATGCAATGATAGTTAACCATGTGCGCATAATTAGCATTCTGAACATAATTAACAAACCACCCGTCTGATCTTGATAACTAGCATATCGGACCACCTCCAAATTACGATCTACCTTAGATACCTATATCTCCTTGCGACAGACTAAGATTCCTTAGTTATAAATGTTTCTTTATTCGTTTTTATTCGATATGCGTTTCTCTAATTTTCTCATTTTTGTCGTCATAATAAGTCACACCAAGATCTTAGGTAAAGCAGTGGCACCCTTAGCTTATTTATGGGTGCTACCGCTATAACAGCAAGGAAAATGATATACACGTCACAAAAATTTCTTACATATAAAAATAATAATAGATTTCGTTAATATTTCGCTTATATGCATATTTTTAGCTTAACAAAATTATACACAAAAAATGAAATTGTAAGAAAGATTTGTAAATTGTAAAAGAACTGCGTAGATTACTGATAAGTAATAAAAATATTTCTGGCTTTTAAAATTTGTTCTCATTTTTCGCCATACTTCCATTGACACTCGTAAGTAGAACACGACGTCAAACACTCAAGATTTTGCCCTTGTTTTTGCCCCTGTCTCCCCTGTGTTTGCCACACCCAAAAAAGAAACAGCTATTTATTGAATTTAATCTCTTTTTTGCGAATGACTGTATCTTATCGAATTTCTTGCCTTTGTCAATCTCTCGCTACAATTAGCAGGCTTTAATAATGAAATCGAAAAACCTCTAATGACTTTCCCATTCCGGATAAGATAGGATTTCGTGGAACAGTAAGATATAAGGGTCCTTTTATCTCATTCACAAGAATTATCAGATTCAGAAACACAACTATTAGTGTTTAAAAATAGAGCTTGGTGAAACTTAACGAGCTGTGAAATGTATTTGCGAAATTTAATTCTTATTTCAGTTAGGATTTGAAAAAGATATAACTATAGATTTCTTTTAATTTAAACCATCTAAAGTTGTTTGATTGGCACCACTTAATTTTTAATTTTAAAAATATTATTTCTATCTAAACTAAATTTACTGAGACACATTTCATTCTTTTTACCGCCTCTAAAAAAGGAGAGGATTCTTTATTCGTCTGTATGTTTCTTTGTAGGTATATTTGTTACACGATTAAACGGCCAATAACCAACTGATTTTGATGGTTCATTTTTTAAAGATGCCTGGTAATAATTCCAAGGTTTTCCTATATTAATTTTATCATTATCTAACTAGTGGTCTCCAGTTAAACCTTACAGTTATAAATTATCAAATCGTGGCGTGGTACCTTATGAAATAGTTAAAATCGATTTTTACTACAAATTGTGTTTCTGATTCTGATTTTACTTGTTTAATAAGTACTTTGATTTGGTAATATCTTCGGGTAACAAGTTGGACAGATTTTAAAAAATAAGTAAATCCATGATAATTGTCCGTTTGTGACGCTTTCATAGCCAACTAGTTGGACTGATTTTGATACGCTGACAAAGCCGCGGGTGGACAGCTTGTCAATTATAAGTTTATGATAGTATACTTGACCAACGTGAAACGTAAAGGTATAAGTTATATTTGGAAAACAATTACATATACATCTCTACGGTGTGGCCACGGAAAATATCAAATACCTACAATTGTTACGATCCTTGCAGACCTGCCTAGTTTACTCCACTTTTTTTCATATAAACAGGCAGGTTTCAACGACACCTGCTACTTGGATGAAACTCGAGCGTCGATTTCAATTTGTGATAGCGATATAAAGAGCGTGTTTTAATACCTACATCTTGAAAAAAGTTATCCCAATACCTCAATGGTTTTATGGGATTGAACAGCAAACAAGAACACATTAAAACCAATTAAAAAAAGTTTTTCTTAGAGTTATTTAGCTTTATTCGTGCAGGTAGTTATATTTAGGTATGTATTATGTTTAGTATGTAATTGTATTTGGTATGTAGTTATTTTTTTTTGTATAGTTTTGTACACCAGGTCTACATATTCCATTTATTGTTTTCCTTTAACGGGTTGGCTGGAAGAAATTTCATTCATTTGAGATAAGCTCGCCTTTTGTACTTATGTTTATTTTAGTCTTAAGTTTTTCTGTATTTTTTTTTGTTGTGTACAATAAAGAGTTAATAATAATAATAATAGTAAAAGAAAACCTATGATTAAGTATAACTTTTACAAAGCAGATTTTGATTTATTGAATTATAAGATAAACAATTTTAATTGGTCAAAGTTACTATATAAACTTCCTTCTGAGTAGGCTTTAAACTTCTTCTATAATACTACTGATACAATAATTAAGCAATGTGCTCCACTAGCTAGTTCTAGGTGTGCTGGATTTCCGGTCTGGTTCTCTTCGTCATTAATAAAACTTTAAAAGAAAACAAAGAGCTTCGGTTAAATGAAAAAAAATTAGAAATGAATGTGATTATGAGTTATTTTCTCAGCAAAAAGATTGTTTAAAAAACAATGTGACAAATTTTACCGGGGGTATATGAAGACAGTTGAGAAAAGGACAATATCTATTTTAAAAAAATCTTAAAAATGCATACGTTCACGCCAATTCCCTTACTGAGTCGGCAGAGAATATTAAGTTCTAAGTGTCTAAAGATCTGCGTAGCTTGCTTCACATTCATTACTTTTTCCGGTTTGACCGATTTCGATGTGGATACTTTTGTTTAAAAGCTGACGTAATCGAGATGATTCTTGTCTACGTTACATACAGGTTCTGTGGGGGGTTTACTGAATATTTTTAATTTTAAGATTATACAAAGTCACCGTTGTTCCAACGAATCGTGAACATAACACATGTACAGTACATTGCTAATTTAGTTTCCGCAGTAACATTGACGTGGGTTCCACGGCCCCAACACCCAAGTTAATTAAACTATAATTTATATGCGATTAGATTTATCGTGCATTATGAAATTTACATCCCGACATCATAGACCGCGAGCCAAGTGTTAATTTTGTAAACCATTACATGTCGGGCGATTTATAACGGACTTACTACAGTATTAATAAAGAACAGCATAAAACTACCTTTAAACGTTTTGAATAGCACACTCACGCAAACATACCCATCGATGAAGCCACTTAGCGGGTTTCGCGGTGTTGGTGGTGACCGGCGGTGCCTCGATGGAACTTGTACCTACTCATAAATAATGCGACATTTAAAGTTTACCGTCCGTCTTTTAAATAAATATTGAAAAAAAAATTAGAAGAAAAAACAAATGAATGAAGGTTTTTAAAAAATGAATTCGTAAGGAAATATGTGATAAAGTGGCCAGTACGACAAAACATCAATTTCATATTTAAGTCCCTAATATTTAGAAGCGTTATGTACCCGTATTTCCAGATCTGTTTTTTACCTATCCGCCTCAAAAATATGTTATCAAATATTATTACATTTTAACCAATTGGGCTCCTTTTACAATAAAATGTTTGGTTTAAAAAGGTGTAGATCAACTGTCGTAGCTGGTATTTACTTGTTAAATAAAATTAGTAAAGCCTTGGAGGACTTTCAGGATGCGCTCGGTGTATTCCTTGATTTGTCCAAGGCTTTAATTGCGTAAACCATCATACTCTGATCAGGAAACTTTGCCGTTATGAAATTTGGAATAAGTCACTTTATCTTCTGATTTCATATTTGCATGGGAAAAATTCAGAAAGATGAGATAATGGTTTATAATCGACAATTACTGCTGTTACCATGGTTCTCCCACAGGGCTTTTTTCTGGGTCCAGTTTTGTTCCTCATATAAGTCAATGACTTGTCTCATCACTTAAGGTATAATCATGGAATGGTATTGTTTGCAGATTAAACTTTACTATTATTATTTACCGTGAAAAGATTTTTGGGTAAGTTTGACGAAACGACTGATTCGATTTCAAAAGTTGTACACTGGTTAAGTGCAAAAAATTTCTTTCTAAATATGAAAAAAAAAATGCATAACATTTTCAATGTCTAACGTAAGTTATGTAAATACCAATGTACAACTAAATGGGAACAAACTGGATAAAGTAGATTCCGCAACATTTTAGGAATGACTGTTGATAAAATTTACAAACTGAAAAAAGACCGCACATTGAAAAGTTTACTATCACATTCAAAAATTAAACAGTTAACTGATGTCAATACTATTAGAATTGTTTATTTTAGCTATTTTTACAGTATCGTATCTTATGATATTCTTCTCTGGTGAGTTAATATTGTGTATATTTATCTTACGGAATAACAATACGAGCAATTTATAATTTATAAAAGTTTAAACAAATAATTATTCTGTCGTTGACTTCTCAATATGTATATTTTTAAAAACTTAATACATATCCAAAAATATAATTTTTTTAAGAAAAATTGTGATATTAATGCTGTAAATACGAGGACTGAAAACAATCTTGACATGAATATGTCTCTTCGTAATTATTTCATGTATACGTTTTTTTACAATAAACTTCCTGAGCGTATCAAGGACTGACTATTTAATAAATTAAAAAAAAAAAACATTAAATTAAAGTTGTGTGGGGAGGGTTATTATAAAGACTTCGGAATATTTAAAAAACGGAAATGTTTGGAATTATATCAATATAATTATCATACCAATCTTCTTTATATACAAAATACAAGCCCGATGAGTTTCTTTCGCTGAAACTTCTCAGTAAGTGAATGGCCGCTTTCCGATCCGGTTGTAGTATTTAGATTTATTTATACGCGTTACAATAACATTTGCATTGCATTGTGTAATAAATATGTTTTTATTTTTGTTAAACTTGTAATTTTAAGAAGGATTTCAACTTTTATGAGCATTTTTCTATTAAGATACGTAACTATAAGTCACCAATCGAATAGGATATAACAATGTTAAATTTTCTGATTTTAGTCGCTTTGATGTGAAGTATATAACGTGCTTACCGATGAATCGACTTTAGCATGTATTTTGCTAAAAGTAACATCTTACAACCCTAACATAAATGATTTGTCATCTTACCTGCAGCAACAGATGTCACACTAATTTTACAGTAATTAAATTTATGCGTATAATAAAAACATTCCAAAATGTACCTCTTTTGTTTACTTTATTTAATAAAGAGTTTTGATATTATTTATTATTATTTTCCAAATACTCAGAACGCCAAAATTATTTGATGGCACGTCAATGACCCCTTTAAACGTTTTTTTAGAAAAAAATGGCACGTTGATGCATTAAGGTTCGCCTACCCTGTCCTAGAGTAATGAAACTTAGGAATTATGTTAGGGTTTAGGTTCTCAATGTACTTTGCACGCGACCGCCCTCCTAGCGTGTATATTTGCGTGGAAGCCGCTCTCGGTTAAATTTATACTGGTGAAGCAGGGGACGAGGAATTACATGAACTAGAGCGAGATCGGATGCATAGCCTAGTCTCCAAGTATGGCTCTAGACCTCGGCTATAATCAAGAATATGTAAGTAATAAGATGATGTATATCTTGTATAGAAAGTTTAATAAAGTATCGTTTCGGGTGTGAGGCAAGACATTTTTTGTTTCTACTTATTTGGGTTAGCAAGTAGTGCATACAGTACAGTATTACTAATTAATGCAATACAATTTCTTAAAACATATTATGAATGTATCAATAACGACGCTATCCACTAATTACTATACATAAATAAGTTCAAAGTTGTATAAAATGTTGAAAGAATTTAAGCTAATTTTTGATGAAAACACAATATTTGATACTTTTTAAATTCAAACTATTTCCACTGACATTTTTATTTTAATACATCTAGATTTTTTTCTTAAATATTCCTGTACCATATGTTACAATATTACTGAAGTTAAATCAATGTTAAAATATTACTGAAGTTTTTGTTATGTTAGTCAATAAACTTGCAAATAGGTGAGCGTTTACCAGCATTTGTTCTACAAGGGGGCACAGTAATATATTTGGTTTGCGAAAATGGGTTCTAAATGGTACTTTATATTAGATCGTATTAATTAATGATCATGTAATATCATATTTTCTAACTGTAAACGTCTAGATTTGAGGCTAAGTATGTTAAATTTATTTAATAGACAATTATAGAGTAATCGATCAAGAGCAAACTTGTAATGTAGACATGTGAATATTTTTTCCTGTACTTTGTTTATGATATTGTCAATATGTTCATCGAGATGCAATTTATTGTCAAATGTGATCCCAATATATTTTATAGTTTCTAGCTAATTTAAACAAACCCCACACATATTATAACGATATTGACCAGTATTCTTTTTTTTTGTAAATGTTTTGGTTTTAAATTTCTTTATGTTAAGATTTAGTTTGTTTTATATACAATATTTTGAAAAATGGTCTAAATCCGGTTGTAATTTACAATGATCGTCTAATGTATCTATTTTGTGACATATTTTAAGGTCGTCTGTGCAAAGAAGAAAGTGACAACATTTAAAGCAATTAACAATATCATTAATGAATGAGATAAAAAGCAATGGCCCTAATATTGACCCCTGTGGTACTCCAGAAGTAACTGAGACAAAATCAGACTCATGACCAATAAAAAAACCTTTTGTGTATGATTGGAGATATATGACTTGAACCAGCGCCACAAGATACCTCTGATTCCGTTATATGCAAATTTTTCTAGAAGTTTTTTATAATCAACTCCGTCAAATGCCATCTGAAAATCAGCATATATACTGTCTGTTTGCTTGTTAGCATCTAAACTTTCAAATAAGTAAGTAGCATAGATTAATAGATTTGGTTGTGGTTGAGCGTTTTTTTACAAAACCATGTTGCTGCTGAATTATAAGACTATGCAAAGAAGTGTATATACTATTATGTACTAATGTCTCGAAAACTTTTGTCAGAGTGGGCAAAATTGATATTGGGTGATAATTCTTTACGTCATTTCAGATTCACCTTTATGGATACAACACGAGCACATTTCGAAATTGTTGGAAATAATCCTTCTTGCAAACTTCTGGAAATTAACCCCGCCAGAGTATAAATATTGTTGCCAAAATCCATGCTAGCATTCGCGTCGGACCTCCAAAAGAATAATTGGGAAGAAAGTAAGAAGAAAGCTCTAGAAAAATCTCCTCGGTCTCACTTCCACCTGTGTGTGTTTAAAAGCTTGTTTTGTTATCAAAATCCTCTATGCTTAGTTTGTTTTCGACGGTCGTCGGACCTATCCGTCTCAGTAACTGCTACTTATTTTTAACATCTTTTGTCAAAATCATAGCACATTTTTATGGATTGTATTAAATAAAGAAACGTTTTGGACTTATCTATAACTTATAAGCTACAAATATTACAAATGATCAGTTTCAAGATGGCAATATTTTGTTTGATCTTTGTAGGGAGATGCCGCAAGCTTAATTAATCCTCCCGTTAAGGCAGCGCACGGATGAACGACATTGAGAGTCACGAGTGCAAGAACTTTGCGGCAGTATAATTATTATATGTGTGTGGTGGATTTTCAGTCACTAATTTACTCAGTGGTTCGATTGTTAATGCGTGTTAATTTTTATTATTGTAATCTTTTTCTTAAAATGAGCAAAATATTGCGAGCAACAACGTGTCTTGTATGTCTTTTTGTTGACACTGTATAACGAAATAATCTTTTCTAAATAGTATAAAAAGTTATGTTTTTGTTTCAAAGGTATTCAATGTTATAGATGTAGTATCTATAGCTATAGTTTCTGTCTTAAGGACAAATGGCTGCAGCCTGGACTGTAGTACCTATATTGTTCTTTTACGATAATTGTTGCTTTTCCAGAGAATCCTGTTTTAATTAGAAGGTATTCTAAAAACAATACCCGGCTTCTAATGATATAGTATTTTGAAAAAGAGATTAATCACTAAAATCAGACCTCTAAACTATTTGTGAAATCCTTGATAGTGGTGGTGTGACCATTTAATATTAACTGTACATTTGCTTACTTAAATATTCTATAAAAATGAATTAGATTCTCATACTTTTGATTTAATAATGCTTATTTGATTTTGTTAAATCCAGTTCTATTATATCAATCGACGAACTAAGTACCTATTGATTCTGGTTTCAAATTTTTGTATTTTGACAAATTGAAATTGTCTTGCTTGCTGCTAGAAGACTGAGCGAGGTTATCATTGCTTGCTGCATGAAACAAATACGTGTTGCAAATATTAACAAAAATATTTTACAAGTATTTGTAAGAATATGACACCTCCAGTGTGACAAGAGAAGTGTGGCACAAGTTAACGGTACCAATGAAGTGATAAAATATGCTCGTTTGTACATACCTACACAATGTTGGATATAGCTTGCGGCTAGGTACCTAATAAATTTTTTTTTTCTTTTTATTTAGTTCTCCCGGAACATATTAATACTTCAAGATAAAAAGTAGCTTAAGTCAAACTTGCATTAAAACAAATAAATAAACACAGTTTTTGACAACTGTATTTTGTCTGCACCGCACCTAACTATTCTTCCTGCAGACTATTGTGTTCCGATCTAAGGGCGATTGAGGCTTAACATCTTACGTTTTGATGTCACACATCAATCACTTTGGAACTATTGATTGATCATTACACACCCGCATTTTCGAAAGTGAAAATTTTGTAAGGATTCAATAATAGCCAATATAATTTCTGACGCAAAAGGGATAATAACAGCCTATGCTTAGGTTGGTTACGCGCCATCACCACTTTTAATGTCTATGCAATTAAAAATGTTCAATGCAATTAAAAATATATACTTGTCTACACGATGTGCCCGATGCGCGGGGTGTCACGATTTTTCCAGTTTTGCTTAGCTAGCTTTCTCCACATTCATTTTTTAATGTAAACACGATGGTTTTAAAATTTTTTGATAATACCTTTAGATAGAAATTAATTTGTTTTAAAAAAAATACTTACAATAATTACTTAATGTTTTATATCTATGTCTAAAATATTTTTTGCAATATACGTGACTGTTTGTTGTGTATAATCAAAAGGGTCCTCATTATAGTAGAAATATCAATAAACCTATGAACCCAGCTATTTTAAAACCTACCCGAGATGTTTTAACTTTAGGATAAGTATCTTCACGCCCATATCCCCGAAGAGGTAGGCAGAGGCACAACCAGGGCACCCACGACTAGCCTAAGATACTAAGTCCCATAATGTGATAGGTGGCAAGCCTATCGCCAACCGGGCACGTTTCCAATCCCGACCAACCTTTTTTTTTTATTAGAAAATTGGAAAAATCCAATATTCTTTTTGTTGGCCGACCCGGGATTCGAACCCGAGACCTCATGCAGTCAAGTCAACACCCGGACCGCTCGACCACAGAGGCGAATAAAATTTGAGAATAAAATTCTCAAAAAGCGCTTTATACTAAAAGTGTACTCAAATGTGACGTAATATTCGAAGACATTGTAGACATCATACAGAAATGTTGTTAGCTGGCTTTACATTTAGTCAAAAAGTATCGGAAATGGATAATTAGTTTATGGGTCTAAATTTAATTTTTTTTTGATGTTGTTGTTTACTTGTTGACCTTTAATACATGTATCGCAAAAAGTGTGATGTTACTTAAAAAAATGAAAACATCACATATTAATCACTGTAACTACTGTGACGAGCCTAACGTCATCTCAATATTTCTGTGATTCTTTGATGAACTTAATAAAGAAAGAAAGAAAATATATTTATTTGCGGAATATGTGTATTGAAGTTGTTACAAAATTGTTTAAGCTTTCCAACATATTCTACCACATTGTGGTGTGCAAATATTTAAATATTTTTAAAAACTGATTATTTAGTTATATACACAATGTTTAAATATTCATTCAACAAATAGTTTTATTCTCATTACAATTTAAATTATAACTTACAAACAATTTTAAAATGTTAATAATTACCAAATTTACATGCATACCTGCATCGCCGGTCGTGATATTATTTTCAATGGTTACAATAAATTCTCCGCGGTACGGAATCTCTATTTTCTACCTACATAAGAACTGGCACGGATTTATGGATGGAGCTAAGATGTATTTCACCGTTCAAAGGAATATTTTGTTAACTGGAACACCACCAGTGATCTTCATTACATCGCGTTTATCTTTTATAAATAATAATAATAATAATAAAATCCCTGGACAAGTCACACAAATTGAATCTAACCCCAAAGTAAGCAAATTATATGCTTGTGTTATGGGTGTTAGTCACCAATACATAGAAATACTTAAATAGATACCAGAATAAATTTAATAAACACCCAGACCCGGAAATGCTTACATCTAAATGTTCATCACACAAATGATTGCCACCGTCGGGAATCAACCCCAAGCTTCGCGGTCGATGTAGCTAGGCGTGTATGCTAGCCACTCGACCAACGAGGCGGTCAATGTTTATGGAAAAATGTTAGTGTTGCTATTTTCCTTTTTTAAAACTATGTTACCACGTTTTTTTTGTGAAAAACGGGACCGCTTCACTCGTCGTGCGTAAAGGGTAGGTACACTAACGGATCACGTTGTAGAATTCTAGCGCAACACCGAAAGAGAAAACGTGATAACGTCAATTTGCCACGGCCGTGTCGTTCACTCATAAATCATCAGAGATCCCCGTGTTGGCCCGGGCTCCTTTTTAGAATAGACTAGCCTTCCTTGCCAGGCAGCTCGTAAAAGGCGAGCATAGGTTTACCCTTACTAACACTGTGACATCCTACTAGGTGGTAGAGTTTAGCAGCGACTCGCCCGGATTGGTACCACCGCCTTACCTATTCTTGCCGTCATAACGTCATTACGTGTTCCGGTTTGGAGGGTAAGGTAGCCGGTGAACTTACTTTTCCTCGCGGCCTAACATCCCGGCCTCAGGTTGGCAACGCACCATTACCACCTTCGTTGTCTCTAGATGGTTTGAATTTCTTTCCATCAGGAAATCTGTCTGCTTGTATGCCTTCCAATAACATAAAAAAAAACTTAAAAAATGGCGTGTTTGCGTGTGGTGTGTGTGTGTGTGTGGGAAAATAACATTCGACATCATGGTTCTGAATATGAAAATAATATACGATACGAAGACTGGTATAGTCAAACAGTTCCTGTTTGACATTCCTGAACTATGTTATATCAGAGCTTACATATAATAGCATAACAACAAGCCATTGGGCCGGAAAACACTATTAACACGTAATACTGTACACGCCAATGATTCATAAAGCAGGTTGTAGTTCACTAGGCGTGGGCAGATATATGATAATAATAAACAAATACCTCCATCCAGTGGTTCCCAATCAGTTATAGGTATTTAAGAGTTATAGTTATCCAGAGGGATTACTCCATCATCGTTCTGTTTTACATCGATCGATTGATCCAAATTTATGAATTTTAGCAGAAATAGATTAGGCCTAGGAGAAAAAAGGCCTAATATATTACTTTTAAAATGCTTTGGGTTGCTTTTAAAATCCTACGTCACACCTCAAATTCATAACACCCTTTTTCCGTCGGGGTAGAATACATCTCTATAATATCAACACATATTATAAAACAAAGTCCTCCACCGCGTCTGTCTGTTCGCGATTTACTCGAACAGTACTGAACGGAAATCCGACATTCAGTTTTCAACAATAGATAGACCATTCTCGAGGGTTTAAGTGTATAGTAAGTTTATGTTTTGCATAAACCAACGATATTAGTACAATACGCTGGCAAAATGTCGCCGATCGGGAGCTTTCCTCGAAAACGCTTTGAACCTTTTGAGTTTTAACAAAACAATGTAATTTGAAACTGAAACCCTGAAACAATTTCGGTGGGATTTTTCCTCTTCGATGGATCTCAAAAAAAGTAAGCAGTGGTATATGTTTGCGAATGATATTTCTTTTCTAGAACCGGATAAATCAAATAATAGAGAAGCTCGTAGGCAAGTAGTAGTATCAGCTGTACCCTCTGTGCCCAACGCAAAACAAAATGGCTTTTCTGCACATTATTTTTCTCCCGAAAACCTGAATAAATTGTAAGTTGTCTCGCTCTTACGTACCACCCGAACATTAAGAACAATAAACATAAGACAAGGGCTGACCGTTAGAACTGTTACCTGTAGCTTATAAGTTTAAGATTTTATGAATTCTCCTAAAATCCTATATTGTTCTCTATACATATAATAAATCTGTAGAGGGGTCAATTCTGTACATTGAAAATATTGAAAGAATAAATAGCAGGGGGTGTTACTGGATCGATACCAAACCCAAATATGTGATTAAAAAAATTTTTGGCTGTCTCTCTGTATGTTCAAGCATCACGTGAAAACGAACGGTTCGATTTCGATGAAACTTGGTATAATTATACCTTATTATCTTGGGCATAAAATAGGATACTTTTTGTCCTGGAAAAATACGTAGAAAAAAATCTTCATTTTTCAGTTTTAGACCGACATCCGACCGAGTCGTGGGCGGAAGCTAGTACCTAATAAAAATGGGTACACAAAAAAAAATTACATAATGTTGTACAAAAACAAAACTTGTACAAAAGGTCAGCTTATTTCAGATAAAGAGATGTCTTCCACCTCACCCAAAAAGGAGGTGATAAAATAACTTAAATGGTTGACTTACAGTGCAAAATAAATTAAATACAAGTACTAAAATATCTGCGAAACATGTGCCATAACGTTTTGTTAGATGTTTAAAAAAAAATAAACTTTCTAATTTTTAATTACCTTTTTTCACTTTTGACTCTCGTCAACGACCTATCTAGTTAACTTACGATCACTTTTGGCTATTGAGGTCATAAAACATTTAACTTTAAACGTAAAAATTTAATAAAAATAAAGGAGATTGAACTTTTTTGTATAAAGCCTGGCTTAGTGCCAGACTGCCATTTTGTGTTTCAAAATGGTGGTGCCCGATAATTCTTACAAATATGGGTAGTGTGGTCGCCTCTGTGGTCTAGCGGTCCAATTTTATAATAAAAAAAAACGCTGCTCGGGATTGGATACGTGCCCGGTTGGCGATAGGCTTGCCACCTATCACATTGTGGGACTAAGTGTCTTCGGCTAGTCGTGGGTGCCCTGGTTGTGCCTCTGCCTACCTCTTCGGGGATATGGGCGTGAAGATACTTATGGATAGTGGACACTTGTACAAACAAAAAAAGTATAAGGATCAACATATCCTAAATCGTCATGTTACATACTTATTTCCAAAACAATACGATGATGGAAAATTTGGCCCAAATCAACAAAATATATTTAGGTTTATTTTTGTAACCATTAGTTCATTGTCATTTTAGAAAAATATCCGGTAAATAAAGTAGGTCAATGTTTTTGAATTACGTTATTACTATGACCGCGACGTTGTGACCATTTACTGTATACATTTATATACATGTATACATTTATTTCCTATTTAAATAATAAAAATATGTAAATAATATATATAATTTATTTGTTATCAAGTTTACCTCGACCACTGTCTCACCTGACGGTTAGTGATGATGTAGTTTAACGGCCAATGTGGGATACATTAATAAAGATGGATTTCAAGCAATCTAGATAGCTGCGTATCTGCCGGCCTATCTAATACCTAATTGCCACATTTATCATGTCCACAGATATGCTATTGGCAAGCGATAACATAAAAATGGATCAAAATATCAATCTTGAACAGCAAGTTTTGGATTAGGATTGATTAGACTTTAGCTTTTAGGAGGCAAGCAATAGCTTGTGGTAGAGTGAGAGAGTTTCTGACTTCACGATTTATTTCCACATAAAAGCTTCCTACGGATAAGCAAATTAATATTTGGTGCCCGTACGAAGTGTATTTCGTATCGTTTACCTCTATCTCCCTTAAAAAAAAAAAACGATTCAAAAGCGGTCATGGCAGAATGTTTCATTTTGTGAGGAATAATTTTTAGCAATTGAATATAAATGAAGTTTTGGATATAATTTTATGCGTCTCTCATGAGTTGTAAATCACCGTACAAAAAGTAATATGTTAATAGCTCTGAACCGCAATAAATCAATTGAAAAAGCTACCCAATAAAGTCGAAATCGTGCCAACAAATTCCTGGCTTCAACCGTATGACAGGAATTTAGGTTGAACTGACATTATTAGAATTAGGGACAGTATGAAATACATTCAAAAAATATTCTTTAAATTAAAAAAATAGAAACATCTCCATCCCTGTGTTGGTCCGGGCTCCTTTGATGAAAAGACCATCTGCCTTCCTGCCAGGCAGCTTGTAAAAGGCGAGCATAGGCTTACTGTTGTATACGAGTGAAACAAGCAAAGATATTCAACGCACTGCCGTACATTTATTGACACATCAATAACTAGTTGTGGACGCAGCCACGCCTACATACCTAACACGCCCCCCAAGAAAAATGAACCCCATACCTATTACTTAATAACAAACTCAAAAAAAAAAAAAATAAGAACTTTAAATTAATACTATGTACCTACTACTATATATTTATACCATTTCTACTTTTCAAAATATATATTTGTTGAAAATACGTATATAAAAAAAATTTTAGGCCAGACTAGTGCCATCGCTGTCTGCCGTATTATTTTCGACTTCGTAAAAATCATCATCATCTTCATCATCCCTGTGGTTGGGACGTCTGACTCCTCTGGTCAATGTCACCTTTGATGGTGAGCTACCGTCCGTACACGGTATATGTTCAGTGTTTCTCCTAGTTGTTTCGGCTGACTGTTCCGTTTGTGTATCCCAAGCCCACTGATTCTGGGTATCCTCCATTACCGGATGAGACATTATTTGATTTTGATGTCTTTTTACTGTTTCTGATGATGTTAAATCTTTTAATAAATACAAAAACGACCCTAATTTTTGAACAATTTTGCCACTGCACCACTTAAACTTTTTATTTTCATAATATTTTTTGTATAATACCTGGTCTCCAGGTAAAAATATTTTTTTTATCTTTCCACCTTTGTATTTACTCTGCAAATACTGTTTTTGCGTTACAATGTCAGTTAATTTAGTCGATGAGGGCGGCAGCGTAACGGTATTTAGTAAATCCAAACGAGATCTTAGTTTCCTTCCGAAAACTAACTTCGCTGGCGATAAACCTGTGGTAGAATGAATAGAATTTCGATAGTCAAAAAGATATTTCAATAATTTTAGTTTACTCTCTTTGTAATTACGACTTGACATAACACTAGATTTTATACCCTTTTTCACTACTTTGACATAACTTTCGGCCTGACCATTACTGGATGGATAATAAGCAGGGGATTTTAAGTGAGTAATGCCATTTAACGTACAAAATTTAAAAAAAATCCTGTGAACAAAACGCTGTGCCATTGTCGCTAACTATCGTCTCAGGTAGTCCAAAACGTGACATAAAGTCGTATAGCTTTTCAACTACCGCTAACGTAGTGGTATTAGAATTCATATCATATACCTCTACCCATTTCGTGTAAGCATCCACCACCACTAAGTACGAGTGGCCATTAATGGGACCTAGTAGGTCAATATGAAC
>NJDD01001324.1:882101-902590 GCA_002245505.1 Calephelis nemesis
CACCGTCGCGCACAACATACACAAAAAGTGTATGAGTTTGTCCAGCGAAAATCACGGCCGCCTTTAACATCCCTAAGCTTATTATCTTAGATCCGGTGTAACTTACAAAACTTTTGGTAGTTTTTAACAATGGCATTGTATTGAAATACTTTTTGTAAGTGTCTTCCGAAATCACGGTAACAGCAGAACCGCTATTTATCTCGCATTTTAAACTAACTCCATTTATTTGGACTGTTTCTACCATAGGTTCACCGTTCAACGACCTTATGTTATATAACTTACCGTCATCGCTGTCACCCTCACCCACGTCACGTTCCTTCACGCAATATATTTTTTTGCACATCTTTTGCAAATGGCCTTTGGCCTTACACTTTTTGCACTTATAATTCACAAAACGACATTCTGTTGATTTATGATTAGTATAACCACATACTGAACATTTAACCCTTTGTACCTTTTTTACTTCATCACTGTCTACCTTATACACTGGTTCACTGTACGTCATCATCTGCGCCGCGCTCGATCCCGAAGCAACGCCGCAGTGCAGTAGTCGACTTTTGTAGGTCTTCCACGACTGCATCTTATGGTCAAAGCTGGATAAAATTCCAAACTGCGTAATAACGGACATTTTTTTTTTCCAAATGTGGGTAGCTCGTCGCCACTGTTATATACGAGTGAAACAAGCAAAGATATTCAACGCACTGCCGTACATTTATTGACACATCAATAACTAGTTGTGGACGCAGCCACGCCTACATAGCTAACACTTACCATCACTAACACCGTGAAACTTGACTAGGTGGTAGAGTTTCGCAGCGACTCACCCGGATTGATACCACCGCCATACCTTTTCCTGACGCCATAACGTCATGACGTGTTCCGGTTTGGAGGGTAAGGTAGACGGTAAACTTACTTCTGCTCAAGGCCTAACATCCAGGCCTCAAGTTAGCAACGCACCGTTACCAACTTTGGTGTCTCTAGGCGGCGGAAATTTCTTACCATCAGGAAATCCGCCTTCTTGTTTGCCCTTCAATATCATAAAAAAAACTAGTTACCACACTAAAACATGCCATCGAATTGAAAACCACTTGGGAAGCCACTTGAAAAGTAATTAATATCCTCAAATTTTGTTTCAATAAAAGTTATTACAAGATTTTAATATGAATTACAAGGTACTGAAAGATTTAACAAGATATTGTAATATTAAAGTTAGCGACACCTGCCGCTGTAACCCAATATAATCTCGATTGCTACAAAGAACACTTCAATTTTAAATTTCCGAGGAAATGTTCGTATCGATTTTATAAGATTCAAGCATCAGAGAGTTTTCACAAAGGGCGACCAAATTGGGGATATTTAATCTGAAACACGTCTTGTTTAAACTAAATACATCAAAGATGATTGCAGCCCGTGGTTTTTATTAAACAATTAATTTAGTTTTCAGTCCATTGCACTGTGCAAAAGTACCAAAAAAAAGTACTTAGTTGATACGGTACTTTGACAATTCGTTTATAATCTGCTAATGATTGAAATTGAATTGTATTAAATTGTATTTCTTTTAATTATTTGTCATTATTTTAACTGCTTAATTTAATTACATAATGTTACCGTATCGGTCTATACTTAAATGACACCTTGTTAAAATAAATAAATTATTAAAAAAAATGGATAACTTAAGCGACAAGACAGCGATCAAGTACACTGCTCTGCTGACGGTAAGAGAAAATTGTTTCCAACAGTCGTCTTTTTGGCAATCTTAAAAACTAAAAGGCGGAAAAACGCAACATGAAAAAACTGAGTTTACCCGTTACAGACAAGTAAAACGGAACTTTTAAACAAAGGAATATCCTTAAAGGTGCATGTATGCTAAAATACGTCTGCAGTATAGTGTTTTTCATACAAAGCAATCATGGATCTTGGTGACAAAAATACACAAGATTAACGTGAATATGATTTATAAGACTACTGTTTCCAAAACACAATTAATTTCATTTTGCTCAATAGAAAAAAAATCAAAAAGTTAACCATTTTTTGAAAGCAAAACCCAACTGTCTACTTCAATTATGAAAATATCGACACCAGATTTAACACAAACATAGATAATTATACCCAAAAGATAAGTGTTTCAGTTTTTATACTTTTTATCTTTTTTTTATACTTTTTTTCAAATTACTTTTATAGTGTCAAAAATAGTGATTTGTCGCTTAAGACGTTTACATTAGAGCGCAATATTTTATAGTAATCATGGAACGGGGAGTGCGGCGATTGGCTCTTCTGGCTGACTAAGTATGGGGCCTTAATATCCAAGTTACTATTTTTTAGAACACTGAGTTTGATCGTTTTCTATCTATCTATAATATATCAAACCTACCTACATCTGTATAAATTGAACGTGTCTCATTTAATATTCCCTAGTAACAAACGCTTGACCCCGCATGTTTCTAAATTAAAATTTCTAATTTATAGGGTCGAGAGGAATAATAAATGTGTAACACGCAGTCGGGGCGGATAAGTTACATTGTTTGGACGGTTGGAATGCAAAGAAAATTGACTAAATATAATATGGCATAATATTAGAGAGCTATAGGTAATATATCTTATTATGTATACGACTAAGTAGTATTTTCATCATGATAGAATACAATCAAATCCCCCGTGTTGGTCCGGGCTCCTTTGTAGAATAGACTATCTGCCTTCCTGTGCCTGGCAGCTCGTAAAAGGCGAGCATAGACTTGCCGACACTAACAAAATGACATCTGACTAGGTGGTAGAGTCTTGCAGCGACTCACCCGGATTGGTACCACCGCCTTACCTATTCCTGCCACCATAACGTCATGAAGTGTTTCGTTGCGGAGGGTAAGCTTACTTTTGCTCGAGGCCTAACATCTCGGCCTCTGGTTGGCAACGTACCATTACCACCTTTAGTGTCTCTAGGTGGCAGGAAATCCGTCTGTTTGTTTGCCTTCCAATGTCATAAAAAAAAATGATTTTTTTGACAATTACACAAACTGTAACAAAATTTAATTTTACAACTCGAACCTGGATCAATTTTACTGAAATTTTGATTTGATTCCTAAAATGAAAGGACTGTCACTATCTTTAATAAACATTTGCTTTCAAAGTTTCATAGATTCAACCTCTGAACAGATTTTCACATTCAGTTTGACGTACGGTATTGATGAATTTTTATGAATGGTAGTTCCGAGTATTTTTTATTTTAAACATTAAATCAGTTTAGCTTATTTTACGTTATTATAGATATACACGGTATTTTTCTACAAACACTCTCTTTCGAAATCGAGAATGACAAAAACTTATTTCTCTTTCAATTTATCCTTTTTTTACTCGTTCAAGTTACATAGATATTACTTGTTCAATAAGTAAACCAAAAATTAAATAATTTTAAAATTTAAAAAAAAAATGTCAATGAACTCCCGAATAAACCAATCCGTTATGTAGCCAAGAATCATCTCGATTACGTTCGTATAAAAAAAAATATCCACGTCGAAATTAATCCATCCGTTTAAAAGTTATTGCCACTGACAGACTCACACACACATACAGAAACGTCAAACTTATGATAAGACTCATTCCGCGTTAGGAGTAAACAAAGCGTCTCATTTTGCGTCAGTCGTTGAGTCTCGTAATTGTTTAGAAGCTACGATGCCATAGATAAACACACATACACACACAAACAAGTCAAACTTACAACTCTCTCTTTTTTGATGTGCTTTATAAGAACTGCAAAGATCATCACCATTAGCCATCTCCCATTTCATTCATCAATAGTTAAGGCAATGGTACCAGTGTGAATTCTAGGCTTACGTCTCCTACTTTTGAGCTCCATCATCATACCAGCTCAGTCGTAACAGCACTCGTTAGTGTTAGGTCTGTTAGCATATGTGATAAGTGTATGCTTAAAAGTAAAAAAAACATAAATTATCCAACACCTAACAATATCTAACATCGTTAACGCATTGAACACTCAGACAGATCTCTATTAACTGTAGCCAAGAGTTATTTCGATTATGAAAACTTTCATACGAAAAACCGCATCAAAATGTCCATCCACTACGGAGCTACGATGCTACAGAAAGAAGTAAGGTTTAGTATCTTCTTCACTATTCATCTTCCTAAGTCAACCTATTTTGATAAAGTTTAGTGTGCTGAGTGTGAGTTTCGCATACATTTACTTTACTACCGTTTGCGTTTGGACGATCCACATGTATGGAATAATTTAGTTTCTTTGACTATCCGCTAGAGGCGCTGACAATAACTCCATACATCAAGGTCGTCAAACGTAAACGCGATAGCAAAGTAAATCATTTCAAAAACTTACACTAGGCACACATATCTCATTTTACCCCCGATATTTGAGCAAATAAAATATGTACATCGCCTCTGTGGTCTAGCGGTTCAGTTGTTGGACTTGACTGTATGAGGTCCCGGGTTCGAATCCCAGGTTGGGCAACAAAAAGAAAATTGGGTTTTTCCAATTTGCTAAAAAAATGTTGCTCGGGATAGGATATGTGCCCGGTTGGCGATAGGCTTGCCACCTATCACATTGTGGAACTTAGTATCTTTGACTAGCCGTGGGTACCCTGGTTGTGCCTCTGACTACCTCTTCGGGGATATGGGCGTGAAGATACTTTAAAATATGTACAAATATCAAATGATGCTCTTGCTTTTGAGGCTCTTTGAATTATATGATGGTTTTAAGAAAATCATTTGATATTTTCTCGACTTAGAGTTTGCAAAGAACAACTAACTACCCGACAAATTCGGCGATATAAGTCCCAAAAAGTTTTGTCGCATTCACAAATGCCAGACGGAGTATCGACTGGAGTAAGACCCGTACTATAAAGAATTTATCAACTCTTTTTCGATTCCTTAAGGGTTTACTTGATTTATGCAATGAATGCTCAATCAATTGTGGTTGGTCGAAGGTCAGTGTAGGTACCTACGTCTAACGCCATCGAATATTTAAGGCTTAATTATGGGTAATAGAGTGCCATTCAGAAACTTGTTCAATAGGGTTCCACCGCCTCACCTATTCCTGCCGCCATAAGACAGTGTCATTTTTCGGTTTGGAGGTAGCCGGTGTGCAACTGGTCTTACTCGGCCACAGGACAGCGATGCACCTACAAAACCTTTGCTGCCTTATTAATAAACACGGAGTAAAGTACTCCAAGGTTTAACCTGGTATTATAGTCTTTATTACAATGTAATACAGACTATATCAACTTAATCTTACACCTTCCCTACACCACATTTATTAATACGACGGCTGGTGTCTAATGTCTATAGGCTACGCTTTTCTCTTGCCGCAAATAGAGCCGTGTGCTTGTTCACTACCTTAACATTTTCTAAATCAATTAAAAACAACTTAGAAACCCAAAAAGTAACCGAAATACATATAAGCCAAAGTTAGCAATAGTAATCTATCCATACTTGTAAGACGGGAAGAACACGACAATGACAACACTGGCAATACCTTTAATCTGGACGCGTACGTTGCCAAACTTAAAGGTAAGTCTTAGTTAGGGTATTAGCGAATAATTTTCAACACCTCTCCTATGTACCCAAAAAAATAATTGTATATCTCAAAAAGTGGATGTCTCGATCAAATTTATGTAGTGACATAATCTTTCCTATAAACAACTTTTCAAAAAAAACAGACAGTCGCGTAACAATCGTGCAAAAAGAAATACCGACAAATTATAACTACCCTCATTAAGGAGTTGATTCGAAACAAAGCGCTTTCCTCTTATATACTGTTTAGTAGGAAAGAATTTGACTTAAATTCTTTAACAGGCTCCTCTGTTACTCGGAGGAATACTCGTAAATAAATAAATATCCCTGGAAAAGTCACACAAATTGAATCTAACCCCAAAGTAAGCAAATTATATGCTTGTGTTATCGGTGTTAGTCAATGATTCTAATACATAGAAATACTTGAATAGATACCACAATAAATTTAATAAACACCCAGACCCGGAAATGCAGACATCTAAATCTTCATCACACAAATGCCTGCCCCCGTCGGGAATCGAACCCGAGCCTCGCTGTTAGTCGGCGTAGCTAGGCGTGTACGCTAGCCACACGACCAACGAGGCGGTCATATTATTCATATATATATTTGTTATATTCTTTAACAGGCTCCTCTGTTACTCAGAGGAATGTTTTAAGAATGTTATAAGAAGCTTTATTATTCTACATTAATAGCTTGTCACACACACGCCGGTCTCGTAGACCTGACTCATTTATTTTACCACAAATTGGGTCTGAAGTACGCGGAGCGCTAGGGATTTTATGGTCTTAATTTTTTATCGAGTAAACTTCAATTTTATGCAGCATCATTATTGGTAATCTTCAGAGAGTAGGCGGTTAGGGGAACTGCTTTGGAAACAAAATTAAGACTTTCAAGGATAAAAGATTATGTCTTTTAGTATTTTATGTTTTTTTCTTGAATGTCATCTATACGACTGAGCGCACATTGTATAGAGACCGAGGAGAGTTTAAACAGTTTATATTATATTGGCACTCGTGTGTTCTTAAACATGTGACACCGTGGACATTGTAGTTCAATATATTAAATAAGACAAAGTATTTTTACGCTCATATCCCCGAAGAGGGAGGCAGGGGCACAACCAGGGCACCCACGACTAGCCGAAGACACTAAGTCCCACAATGTGATAGGTGGCAAGCCTATCGCCAATCGGGCACATTTCCAATCCCGACCAACATTTTTCTTTCATTAGAAAATTGGAAAAACCCAATTTTCTTTTTGTTGGCCGACCCGGGATTCGAACCCGAGACCTCATGCAGTCAAGTCCAACACTCGGACCGCTAGACGGATTTCCTGGTGGTAAGAAATTCACGCCACCTAGAGACACCAAAGGTGGTAATGGTGCGTTGCCAACCTGAGGCCGGGATATTAGGCCTCGAGCAAAAGTAAGTTTACCGGCTACCTTACTCTCCAAACCAGAATACGTCATGACGTTATGGCAGCAGGAATAGGTAAGGCGGTGGTACCAATCCGGCTGAGTCGCTGCGAAACTCGACCACCTAGTCAAATGTCACGTTGTTAGGGACGGTAAGCCTATGCTCACCTTTTACGAGCTGCTTGGCATTATAGCTGGTCTATTCTGCAAAGGAGCCCGGACCAACACGAGGAAAACTGCTATTTTTTAATTTTATTCGTAAAAGTTGATTTTTGTTGGTCACTTTTTTTTTCAAATCTCCTCTTACCGAGTTCAATTAAAACAATAGTCTAGAAATGTTGAAACACTTATCTCATGGAAGTAATCTGTTAATGAAAATCCCGTTTTTGAAAATAGATGTTATATGAAAGTAACAAGCAGTCCTAACTTGTACCATCAGTCTTATAATAGTTATAATCACAATATTCATATAAAAAAATCATTAAATTATGCAAAAAAATATTTTTTTAAAAATTACATCAAAGAAAAATCTTAGTCATCTAGATACCTCGTTTTCAGTGCATTCACTTGTATTGAGAAAAACATTTCTATTTTTCTAGTAGTAAAACAGTTTTGTAACTCAAAATACAGAATCGAATGTAAAAGTAACAGTTATAAGGGAAACACTTTTTCGCTTTATATTTGAACATTGGTTGATTTTTAAAAAAAATGATGGTATTTCTATAAATATTGCATTACTTGTCTGAAACGAGTGTATTAAATTCGGCCAATCACAGATTTTATGGATAAAGTACTATATGCGACCTTTGATGTCTCTAGGCGGCGTGAATTTCTTACCATCAGGAAAGCCGTCTGCTTGTTAACCTTCTAATCATTCAGTAAGTTCCCATAATTGTAAATTCAAACCTTTGTTTATACTAATTTTTTTTTATGTTATAGGAAGCCAAACAAGCAGACGGATTTCCTGATGGTACGAAATTCTGGCCGCCTAGAAATACCAAAGTTGGTAATGGTGCGTTGTCAACCTGAGACCGGGATGTTAGGCCTCGAGCTAAAGTAAGTTTACCGGCTGCCTTACCCTCCGAACCGGAACAGGTCATGACGTTATGGCGATAGGAATAAGTAAGGCGGTGGCACCAATCCGGGCGAGTCGCTGCTAAACTCTACCACCCATTCACCTTCTAAATGCGAAAATTTGTAAGTGTGGGGGGATGTTTGTTAGAGATTTAAATAATTATGGGAATATAGTTTGTACACCAGAATAACTTTTAGGCTATATTTCATAAAAATATACTTAGGGACGCACGCGAGCAAAACCGCAAGTGGGAGCTAGGTATTAATAAAACATGACTTACACCTATTTTTTTAGTTTGAACATGTTCCTCACACATCCATTTTGGAACTACTAATGTAGACTGTATTTTTATGAGTTTTTCCAGAATATCATCCCGTATTTTACAATGCAGAAATTACATATTATGAATGATAATATTATACAACTTAAACAGGTGAAATTTTTACGATTATAGAGAGCTAGTATACATGTATACCTTTGTAAGCTGATGAAGTTAGCTGCAAACGATTCCTAAAAGTAGCTTCCAAGACATCCTGAAATCTATGGTCACAACTAACATTGTGTCACCTCTATTTCTTGTATTCTTCGATTTCCAAATCCAGTGCCAGTAAATGTCATGAAATAAGTTTTATTATAATTTATTTTTAAGTCGTTAGTATTGAGCTATTTTATTATTATTTTCAGTGTTTCATTAATGAAAAAGAAGAAGTATCTTCATGCCCAAACCCCCAAAGGGGAAGGCAGAGACATAACCAGGGCACCCACGACTAGCCGAAGATACTAAGTCCCACAATGTGATAGGTGGCAAGCCTATCGCTAACCGGGCACATATCCAATCCCGAGCAACATTTTTTTTAGAAAATTGGAAAAACCATGTTTTCTTATTGTTGCCCGAACCGGGATTCGAAACCAGGACCTCATGCAGTCAAGTCCAACACCTGAACCGCTAGACCACAGAGGCGACATTCATGACCTTCCTAAAACTGAATTATAGTCATTGTATAAAAGTACCATCATTAGCAAATAACATTATCTGATGAGATGCTACCTCAGGCGTATCCTCAATTTATTGTGAGAAAAAAAGAAAAGCGAGTCAGAGTAGTATTTATTTATGGGCTTATGGGTTAGTACACTGATTTTATACCTACTTATCAAACGAAGGTGTTTAGGAATCGAACTAGATTCTGGAGGATGTTTCTTCTGACTGCTCGATCGTCTTAAGTAAATCAACTATAAATAAATAAATAAATATCCCTGGATAAGTCACACGACTTGAATCTAACCTCAAAGTAAGCAAATTATATGCTTGTGTTATGGGTGTTAGTCAACGATACTAATACATAGAAATACTTATTTAAATAAATGCAGACATCTACATGTTCTTCACACAAATGCCTGCCTATAGGTCTGTGTAATGCATTTTAATCAACAAAATACAGAAATACTTTAACAGGATTAGAAAGAAATATTTCACGATAACCATACAGAAGGCACTCGTGACTCTATGCATGAGGATGTGCAGCACTTGCTTATGGAATTCGCCAAGACTGAAGAAGATAGGCAGAATATGTTTCAGCAACTCAATTTGAATCGGTAGGATATGGGAATAATGCAAATCATTTTAGCTGATCCTTAATCCAGGGCAGCAAAGTGTCTCTACGAAGTAATTTTAAAGTTACATTAATAATTGTGGGAAAATAGAAATTAGGTACGATGGGATGGACATATCCAGAAGAAAAGAAGAATCCCTAAAAGAAAGACATAAAAAAAGACTCTATACATCTAATACTAAAATCTGCTGTTAGATTGGAGAAGGTTGGACAGATACTAATACTATTAAGGTTTTTGGTTTGGAATATGAGCAAGAGACAAGGCATTACATAATTTCCAAATAACACAATGTGTATCGCAGCGGCGCGCCGATTTCGTTATTAAATATGCTGAAATCAGAGTTTTGAATCCAATAAAGAACGTTCATTCGTTTCTTATAACGAGCAAAAGAGATTTTCACACTAGCGTTAATTTTTATTCAACTTAATTCTAGGTGGTGATTTTTTTTATGATATTGGAAGGCAAACAAGCAGACGGATTTCCTGATGGTAAGAAATTCTGGCCGCCTAGAAACGCCAAAGTTGGTAATGGTGCGTTGCCAATCTGAGGCCGGGATGTTAGGCCTCGAGCAAAAGTAAGTTTATCGGCTACCTTACCCTCCAAGTCGGTACACGTCATGACGTTATGGCGTCAAGAATAGGCAAGGCGGTGGTACCAATCAGGGTGAGATGCTGCAAAATTCTACCACTTAGTCAGATGTCACGGTGTTAGTGACGTAGGCCTATGCTCGCCTTTTACGAGCTGCATCGCAGGAAGGCAGATGGTCTATTCTGAAAGGAATGCCCGGACCGGGGATTTTTTGATAAGATAAGACGGTGAACACATACACAGCTCTGCTGGTGGTAAGATACTGCTAGCATACACGCCTTACTAAACCGACCAACTGCGAGGCTCAGGTTCGATTCCCGACGGGGGCAGGCGTGTGATAAACATTTAGGTCTCTGCAGTTCCGGGTCTGGAATGAAATGAAATGAAATGAAAATTATTTATTTGCGGAATATGTGTGTTAAAAGTTGTTATAAAGATATTTAAGAATACAACATATTCTACCACATTGTGATGTGCAAATATTTAGTTAATTTATGAAGTTACATATTTATATAAAAAATGTACATTTAAATCGCAGAACTTATTTACATTTTTAATAAACATTTTATTTATTTACGAACATAAGTTTCATATTTTATTATTCATGAATTTAAAGGTAGATTAATTTTTAGTCCTATCTACTGTACACTACCACCGTTTCCAAACCTAGCCAGTCGGGAGAAGAAACGGCGAAACAAACTCCCCGGCAACCATGATTTTATTACTGAAATTAGGTTTGAATTTATTAAAAGAATATATATATATACATTTTATTTATTTTTGCTTGTCAGCAAGGAAATCTTTTACACTATAATATGTCTTCTCTAATAGCAAATCAAATACCTTCTTTCGAAATCTTTTTACCGGAAGTGATTTCAGACTATCAGGAATTTGGTTATATATACGAATGGACATGCAATATACATTATTTTTATAAATATTAAGTTTTTGATTAGGCACATGTAGTTTGTTATTTTTTCTGACGTGTGTAATACTTCAGCATTTGTTTTACACATACAGCCAAGATATATAAGCATGGTAAAGATAAAATTTTGAGCGACTTAAACAGTGGTTTACATGAATGTAACCGATTAACTCCACATATCGCCCGTATACTCTTCTTTTGTACTCTAAATATTCTAATTAAGTCTACAGAATTTCCCCAAATGGGGATCCCATATTGCAAAATCAAAACCAATCAATTTTATTACAAAGTGGAAATCAAAAAATTGGAAATCACATATTGATTATATGTAATTTCCAATTGCAAAATTTATCGATTTTTATACCTAGGAAGTTAGTAAAATCTACGTTATCTATAATAGTATTATTGAAAATAACATCTATTTTCTTAGTCTCTCTATAATGAGTTTGAAATTCGACTAATTTTGTTTTTGTTAGACTTAATTTAAGATTGTTCTCATTTAACCAATCTGCTACTTCGTTCAAAGTTTTAGTTGTTTCTGTGACTAGATCATTTCTGGTTTCGCACTTGATGAGAAGAGTTGTATCATCAGCAGCATCGGCATCAGTTGTATCATGTTGTATCTGGGTGTTTATTAAATTTATTCTGGTATCTATTTAAGTATTCCCATGTATTAGAATCGTTGACTGTCACCCATGGGCCAAGACACAAGCATATAATTTGCTTAATTTGGGGTTAGATTAAATTTGTGTAACTTGTCCAGGCATATTTATTTATTTTTAAGTGATAGCACCTGGATAACCGATGTTTGTTCTATTGTTCCATGTCTACCACAGTTGATGTAGATGCGCTGTTTTCCTGTGGTTGGGCTATGACGCCAATGAAGCAAGTCAACTGGCTACCCTACTCTACAGACTGCACTGTCATGAAGACATGAAGATAAGGCAGTTGATGTTAGTATGAAAACTGGTAACTCTACTCTCTGGATTGGAACATGACTGTACCAAATACTGTAATGATTGCGGCAGGAATCAGTACCTAAGGTGGTAATTTGTAAGGTAGAGTAGTTGCTAATTGGATCATCGTAAAAAGGTCTGTAAACATTCCACACTCATGTTAATAACCAAATGCAACAGCGTTTTTGTAAGACAGTGATCAAGTCTTTAGACAACAAAGATATGATAAATACGCCATTGTCCTGTGGCCGGTGTTTTAGGTGTATTGTGCAAATTTACCGGCTATCCTACCCTCCAGACTGGAACATAGCACTGTCGTTATGGCGGCAGGAATAAGTGAGGCTCCTCCACCACCACTACTATAGTATAGGCTTACCACTGGTGGGCTAGTCGATTACTACCCATTTTAGCCTATGTTCGCTTCTTACAAGCTACCAGATAGAGAGGCGGATGGTACACAGGGTACATGGACCTACATACTTCACATCCATACCTATCATATGTTCAATGTGTTAATCCTAACATGCAAAGCTAACAGCTGCCCTACCATTTGAAAAACGACATGACACTGTCATAATTGAGGAAAGTGTGTGACTTAAAATGTGCATGTTTTCAGACACTTGTCTGTTTTAAAATAATAAAATACTTAAAAAAATATTACAAAAATGGAATCTTTATATATTCTAAGACCTAAGTAGCTTTCTTTCTTAAGAATTTTTATCAGACTTTTTATTTACTGTAAAATCATTTCCTTTTTTTTCTGGTATTAACCTTCTACTCATCACATCTGGGATACACAAAACTGTCTTTATCGTTTGATGGTTACATATTTTTTTGCTTTCCTTCAATTATTTTTCATTAGTTAATTTAGTTCTCTACTTCTTATTTTTTGTTGATTAGATGATTTTCAGTTGTATAAGGTTTAATTTGTGTAAAATACGCATGTGTAAAAGAAAAGTGTGATATTCGGCTAAACTGATTATAGTACCTTAGAACCGGGAAACATAGGGTACAGTGCATTTTGTCCTAAGCAACTGCGGGGAAACTAGTAAAAACATTTTAATTTTTCCCTTTAAAAATGAACGGGCGGGACAAAGTTCGCAGGAACAGGATAAAAAGGAGACTTCTTTTTAGTATACATTTTATATCATTGTTTACTTTAACCACACATTTAGTTTACTTAGATTCTGGCGGCTCATCTTTTAAAGAGTCTCACGTCAAACATATAGTGTAAAAACATATCCAACATCGTAACGTAATATTAAAAATTCAGCTACGTTCAGCGCTACATCAGTCTTCAACCAACGTTTTAAGTTGATTTTTTTAATGGACATACAAGAGTTTTTTAGTAAATTAAGTCTTCTCACTCATCTTTTTCCCTGTGATGGTCCGGGCTCCTTTGCAGAATAGACCGTCTGCCTTCTTGTCAGGCAGCTCGTAAAAAGCGAGCTTAGACTTACCATCACTAGCACCGTGACATCTGACTAGGTGGTAGAGTTTCGCAGCAACTCGCCCGGATTGGTACCATTGCCTTACCAATTCCTGAAACCATAACGTCCAATGCTTGCCGTTGACGTATTCTCGTTCGGAGGGTAAGGTAGCAGGTATACTTAATTTTGTTCGAGGCCTAACATCCCGGCCTCAGGTTGGCAACGCACCATTACCACCTTTGGTGTCTCTAGGCGGCGTGAATTTCTTACCATCAGGAAAACCGTTTGCTTGTTTGCCTTCCATTATTTTATAATTGTTTTAAGAGTTTTCACGAAAACATTACAATGCGCCAGTGTGATAACCGGATTGCGTCTCACAGCTGGCGTTATCGTGTTGGCACTTTAGTGCCCAATAAGAAAGATCATGTTATTAAATGTTTTACTATTGAATATTGAAAATTTAATAAAGATCGCCTGTGTGGTCTAGCGGTTCAGTGGTTGGACTTGACTGCATGAGGTCCAGGTTCGAATCCCGGGTCGGGCGACAATTTCCTAATAAAAATGTTCGGGATTGGCCGGTATTTTATAATGTTAGGCGTGTATTTCGTCTATTTTCCACACATAAATGCACATGATGGACGCTTTAGCTAAAAGGGATGTAGTTGAGGGTACATTCAGGGCCTAGTTTATTGTTGTCAGAAAATAGAATAATGTGGTCGAGAGAGTTCGATTCCCGGGTTGGGCAACAAAAATAAAAAAGAAGTTTTCCAATTTTCTAATGAAAACAAAATATCGCCGGGATTGGATATGTGCCCGTTTGGCGATAGGCTTGCCACCTATCATATTGTGGGACTTAGTGTTTTCGACTAGTCGTGGGTGCCCTGTTTGTGTGCCTCTGCCTACCCGTCCGGGATATCGGCGTGAAGATGTTTGCTTGCTTTAATAAAGATAATAGTCTACTGATAAATATTTATTGAGTTTAGTTTGTCGAACAAGATACATATAAACTGGTCTACTAGTCAACTTGCCCGAGTGAAGGTTTTAGGTTTAAGAAAACTCAAATTATTTTTTTTGTAGATAAGGCATCTTACTCCTAAAACATGTCAATGTTACTTACCTAAATAACGTTATCCATACACAAATAATTACCAACATCACAAAATAAACTTAACAACAGTTATAATTTTAACAGATTATTACTAACATAGTGACTACCCATAGTAACTTAGATACTACGTATAATAAAATTATAACCATATAGTGGGTACATAAAAATAAAGACTTCGCATCAAGTCAATTTCAGTATTTAGAGCCACCATATGTACCGCACGTGCCCGTTACTTACCAATCATCATAGCACCATTACGTAAATTTTGTCGCGTACCTCTTGCCGTCGAATGGCGAACCACTAAGGGTTCGCGTACCCCACTTTGCGAAACGCTGCATTAGGCTATAAAATAGCGAACAGTTAGTTGGCTCTACAGATGGTAAGAGAGAACCGTCACATAGATGCTACTGATACATCGTTATCTCATGACTGAGATCTTCAGTCCCTTGTGTACTTTACCCTACTCGGTAAAGTAAGAAATGTATAAGAATACGGACACGTCAATGGCAAGTACTAATGTTGTTACAGCAAGAATTTGTAAGATGGTGGTATGAATGAATGAATACACTTTATTAAGCACCGAAATTTACAAAATAATACACACTCTTTCACTTATAATAATATTTAATTTGGGTGTACAAAGGCGGTCTTATCGCTTCAGAGCGATCTCTGCCAGACAACCTTAGGGTAAAGGAGACAATTTAAGTAATTCAAAAACTAAGGGTTTCTTAAAAGAAAAACTTATGCTATAGATAAGATAGATTAGATTAAATTTAATGTTTTATTTCATATGAAACTTATGGGTGAGCTGTACAGCTGTACAGCACTTTGTGACTTTCTTATTGTCATTGATATACAAGTAGACTAACTCTGTAACCACAATCACGTGATGGGGTTGTCACAACTTGCCGCCAAAAAAACATTATTCAAATAATAATCAATGATGTCGTTTCGGTGGAATATGGCAGACATTATAATTTTACTACTTTTACAATCACAAGAAACTTCCACACGCGGTGTCACCTTCATACCAAATTAAACTAAATGTTTATAAATTGTAGTTTTTGCTATTATTTTGATGTATAAACTATGTGAACGTAAAGTTTCATCTCGATCGGTGCAGTAGTTTTGGAGTAAAAGGGTAACAAACATCCATCCTCACAACTTCACATTTGTCTTTAGAAGCAAAAACACAAAGTAGCTTCATAACCAATTAATTTTATGAAATGTAACAATACGTCAATTCTGAAGCCATCTCGCAAGGTCTCTACGAGAATAGAACAATGAGAACAAAAGGCTTCGTACAGCGGCAATGCGTTCGCGAACTTTCAAAAGAAACGCACTTATCGCTAACGTCTATTCTCTAGGAAAACATTGTAGCTAAAGAAAAAGATAGTTATTTCATTTACCTTTCTTATTTGTTTTGCTATTTTCGTTGCTTGTCACTTAAAACTTTGTGTTTTTTTAAAGTATTTTTACGCCCATATCCCCGAAGCGGTTAGCAGAGGCACAACCAGGGCACCCTTGCCAAAGGTACTAAGTCCCACAATGTGATAAATGGCAAGTCTATCGCCAACCAGGCACATATCCTATCCCGAGCAATACTTTTTTATTAGATTTTTAAAAAAAAATTTATGTTGCCCGACCCGGGATTCGAAACCGGGACCTCATTCAGTCAAGACCAACAACTGAACCGCTAGGCTACAAAGGAGATGTTTTTATGCGGCATTAAACAGTTTCTGTAAGCACTTGCATCCACAAATAGCTGCAACCCCATAGTTTCACGATGTTTATAAAATTGTTAAATAGGTAAGGTCGTTCAGAAACCATCCTAACAGGTCTCACCGGTCTCACTGCCTCCGACTTCGACAAAAGTGCTACGTCACTTATACCATCCCCACAAATGGTTACGCAAATTGAATCTAACCCCAAAGTAAGCAAATTACATGCTTGTGTTATGGTTGTTAGTCAACGATACTAATACATAGAAATACTTAAATAGATACCAGAATAAATTTAACAAACACCCAGACCCGGGAATGCAGACATCTAAATGTTTGTCACACAAATGCCTGCCCCCGTCGGGAATCGAACCCGAGCCTCGCGGTTGGTCGACGTAGTTAGGCGAGTACGCTAGCCACTCGACCAACGAGGCGGTTACATGCTTATATACAAACGTCTTTACAATTTGTGTCTTAATGTAAACAACTTTGTTTATTCGTCAATAGGACACTAAAGAGAGTTAAGTGACAGATTTGTAACATTTTGGAGATGTTAAAATTTTCATTGTTACTTTCGGATCTTGGTTAATAAATGAGACAAAACAGTAATAATTAAAACTATTAATAATTTCTTTAATGTACGTACAATATCATTTTTCTATATTTATTTATTGTAGAAAACGAGTAACGTTCAGTTCACACAAATGTGATATGAATATACATAGTTGTATACGATTATACATTACATATTTCAAAAAAATATTCACTGCGGTGTTGTGTAGCACAGCGTAGCAGCGCAGTTACGAGTTCATAGCTACGTTCCACCAAAGAGATAGTGTTGTGTCTGGGCTAGCAGCAACTGTTTTAGGTGAAAATAATTTATAAGCAACTGAAACGCAATCAATTGCTATGTGTCAAATAGAATATAATTATGTTAACAGTCGTATATATTTGCTTAAGTTATAAGAAATAGCAAAAACTTACAAATTTCGCATTTTTTCCTTAGCTACATTATTGCGACTTACCCACCTTTGGGTTTATATCAATATAGATTACAATACGAGAATTAATAGAACCCAAGGGTGATATATATAATAAAAAACTAATAGTCTCACAGACAGAAAGTACGATCTGTGTAATTAAATCAATAATTCAAATAAGTAGGCACATATATTAAACGAAAAAAATATACATATTTAAAAAATCAGAATTCTATAAATTTTGTTTCAAGTATTTGAAAAACAGATGTTTAAAAAGGTAATGTCAAATAGTATATGCATATAAAAACGGTAAAGATTGATGGTACAAATGGCATGTCTAACTGGTTCTACTACTACCAACTAGTAGAAGTATTGGGAAGTATGTTTTCACCCGTAGGACAACTTAAAGAAGTAGTACAAAGTGATGGGAAATTAATTTCTCACCAGTACAACCAGTGCACAAACGCAGCTTTCATCAACGATGTTTGAAATATTATATGCCCGGTGTGCCACCTATCACACTGTGGGGCTTAGTGTCTTTGGCTGCTCTTGGGCTGGGCACAAGCTTTTAGGTGTGATTCTGAACAAACACCTTAATTGGATAATATCTCAAACAGGTCCAGTAGTTAAAAAGATTAATACATTCATTAACGCTTTAAAAAAATAGAACAACTACAGGCACCTTGAAGGGGAGGAAGTAAAAGAAATCATATTATGTCAATCAATGATATCACATATCATGGTTATGTGGGAGCAACCTTAACATATTATGGGTTTGTTTTATGGGGCAATTCAACAAGAGCGAATAAAGTTTTTAATGCTTCAAAAAGTGTATTAGAGCGCTATATAACACATCTCGTCTTGAATCTTGTAAGCCTTAATTTAAATAGTTGAAACAGTTAACTCTTTCCTCACTTTACATCCTGGAGGCCGGTTTGTTTTTGAAAAATAATATAAATTTGTTCAAAAACTTAAATGAAGGCGGAAAGTATGCATCTAGGGATTAAACTAAACTGGAAGTATCTTCAGGTAGGACAGCCTTCTACAGTAAAAAGTAGTTGCCTTAACGGAAAGGCGTATTACGATATAGATGAATATTTAGCCGACAAACACGTTTCAGACGAAAAAAGTCATTAAAAGTTGTTTCATTTGATATTTTTTTAATCATTTGAGTTTATAAGATGGTTGTTAATCATGATATTGTTTACAAATTGGCATGAACATTTTTAGTTACTATTTCATCAGACTTAACTGTTACATAAATTTCATTTTAGGCTAAAATTAATTTCTTAATGTTATGATTTACCCAAACATTATTTCAATTACTACATTTTTTTATTCATTTCTTTTAAGCTTTTTAAAGTAAAACTTCTTCTTTATTTGAACTTGTAATCATTAATATAATCTGTATTTGTTTAGCCATCAAGGTTACTAAAACCTTTGAAGTAAGAAAAATCTTTCAACTGTGAAATCAGGACTGATGTTGAATGAGCTAAGAATAAATGCTGGTTATTCAATACTTTTATCAAAATGAAAAGCTATCATGTACTAAAGATAATCAAGAGTGTTTCCTCTAAGTTGGGAGAGTTATTTTCTCTTTAACTCCGCAAGAAACGAGGGTCTGAAGGTGATCGACGTTCGGTTATATAATTGTATTTTAGGCTATGTTTGAACCGTTTGGAAATGCTCTTAAGGCGATAAGGAAAATTCACGTTTTAGTGAAGCATTTGTTTTGCTGAATTAAGTACGATTAAACCGGCTGAGTGGCCAGCGTTCTTCTTTGGTTTATTTGCAATTAGCGTAGAGTGAAGATTTTAAGCATATTTTTATAGTTATTTTTTTTCACCAATTAATTTGTCCCTTTCTGGAAACCTTACGCCAAGCTTCCATGCCTTTCTTGTTAGTACATTTTTTATGTTATTCATTTCCAATTTACTTCTTAAATTTAATTTTAGAAGCAGAAGCGACAAGGCTATAATTTTTTAGGTTAGGTTTAGAGGGCAGGAAAGGTTATAAGGAATGCTGTGACCTAACCTTCAGTGTGTTGCGATTAAGGGAGAAGATTGGGGTAAACTTGTCGGATTTTCATTTCATTTCAGGTAACAGAACTAGAAAGTCATAAGTCATTATAGAATGAACGAGAAAACTCTTGTGCGTTATCGTTGGTACGGTACCGTCGATTACCTGAGGATATCGAAACGTATAACAAGTGCGATTCAGTGTGCTCTATGGTGAGTTCTTCGACAAGGTTGGCGAGGGACATAGCAAAAAGCTTAATCTTTGTTTGCTAGGCTTCTAGTCACTTGTTTATGGCTGTAAAGAAATATTCAATTAGTTTTTATATATGGAATACATGAAAACTCACGGAATTGTCGGGTTTATTATTACACTTTATCACTTTCCTTTGTTTTCTAATTAACTTCGGGCAGGAATACGACCTATCAGAGTTCCTCTGGAGAGTGAGAGTTGGCGTAGCCCGGGGTTCTATTTATACATTCGTATTGGAAAGCTCTAGAATTTACGAAATAATTAGAAAAACGGAAACAGTTAAAGGTCTATGAGTACTGGTTCCCCTATTCGTCACTAGGAGATTTTATCCCACTAGCCAACGAGATATTTGGGCAAATCGCTAATATAGGTCGCGACTTACGCTACTATTGTTTTTGGTTAGTCATCGATTTGGTGAACTAATCCCTCTTTTACAATACAGATGTCGTTGAGCGAGCACCTAGCGTTTATTTCATATTACTATTACATTTAGTAATTAACACGGGAAAATTTATTAATAATTTGGATATGTGGTGTGTAACTTTAATATCATTTAATCATAGTTTTAAATTAATCAGAATCAGTGCATAATTATATCATTATTTACAAGTTTAGAATCTTTTTCATTTTTATTTAATTTCTTATAATTAATCATAATCATCTAAAGTCTGTAGGAAGCTTGCGAAAGCCCCTACAAACGTATTTCTATATTGACAATTGTGATGGTTATGATTAGAATATCTAAGTCACACAATAATCGTAAAAGTTGTATCAAATACCAAAATGGTTTTCGCAGTGTATGGAACATTGGAAAGGTGTGGCAATTATATACCTAGTCTTGCCATAAATATTGTAATAAAGAAAAAAAATATTTTTTTAACTG
>NJDD01001324.1:916650-926992 GCA_002245505.1 Calephelis nemesis
TATTACATATTTTAATTAATTTGTAGAGATTGTATGAGGAACAATTAATCCCAAGCATTTCTGTCTTCTAAATATTCTGAAATCTTATGCAACCTTTACCATACAACTTAGATTTAATACATTTTTTAAATTTATTTAATGATAAGTCTTGAATATGCTCGGGAAGTTTATTGTAAAAACGTATACATTGGCCCATGAAATAATAACTAATTCTGTGAAGACGAGACTTATGCACAACAAGATTGTTTTTATTCCTCGTGTTTACCGCACGTGCATCACAATTTTTCTTAAATGGATTTATATTTTTTTGGACATATACTAAGTTTTCAAAAATATATTGAGAGGTCACCGTTAGAATATTTATTTATTTAAAACCCGAGTTCACCAACAGATGGTTACATTTTAATCGGTAGGTTATATCTTAAACGACGTTTAATATTGAATTTACTGTTCACCATAGACTAGACATTGGTTATATGTTTTAAACCACTATTTAACTTAAGCTTACAAACCGAGGTGGTTTAACCATTGGTTATCTTGTCATCTGTTAGAAATTGCTTGCAGCTGCTATCAATTTTTTTCAAATCTCGGTGTTACTTCAGTTGGAATTTGTAAACGCGCCAATTCTTTTTTATATTAGCTGTTGCCCGCGACTTTGTACGCAAGTTGAAGTGATTTTTCGTGTTTAGATGATGGAAACGAAAGATTTAGGCTATAAGCTACTACGAACAAAGGCTAGATTAAAGGCTATAAGCTGCTAGGAACAAAGTTACTGAAAGTCTCTCAAGGAGTTTTTGTGTCAAAAGTGAATATATACTGTTTTTAAAAAATATTTACAGATTCAGTTTTATTACTGTTTTATTATATTTACTTACCTACTTTTTATTACACCTGTGTGCCAGATAAATTTTATTGTTGATACCTACTTTAATACCGATTTAATTTTGGTAGCTTTTCGTTGTTAATAAAGTTTTCGTTACGTGTTATTTTACCTTAAATTGCAAATGAAATTAAACAATGTTAATTTCAGAGAAAATCATTACAAATACGCACAAAAATAATAAATCGGATACCTAACCTATACTAGACAACAAAAAAAAAAAAGGTCAACCGACTAATTTAAAAATAGGAGATTTGTGTAAGGTTTTGGAGCCCATAAAGAAATATACAAATTTGCTGTTTATTATGTATATTTCCTATACTAATTCTGTAACATGTTATTATCGACGCAATTCTACTCTGAATAGTGACATCCTTAAATAGTAGTTCTATACGACCTGACGCATCTGGTGCTAAGATGTGGTTAAAGTTAATAGACGCTTGTTTAGTTAACAGATGTGCTGAAATTGTTTGTGAACACCAAAACAAACGCTAAGGGTTTAAACAACTGTTCAGTGTTAAATCAACGATTAACTAAACGATGGGTTATTTCATCTTGGTGAACTCGGCCCTATATAGTTTTGGTGTTAACGTCACATTGCAAAAGATCATTGGAAAGTGTTAACCAAAGATTATACCCCTGTGTTAACCGTTCGCCGTCCTGTGGCTCTGAAAGCTTACGATCACGGCCGCTTTATCCCGGTGCCTTTGTAACAAAACAGCAAACAATAGGCAGCCTACAACAACAGTGTCAAAGAAGCGGGCCACGGCATCTAGGGCGTTCGTAATACAAATTTCAAACATTCAGCTGACAAAAATCTTTGCGCAATCTGCTGCGGCTTTCCCGTGTAAGAATTGTACACTACTTTTTTAAATATTTGTTTTTGACTTAGCTTAAACTAGATTCATTGATTCATATTTTTAAAAGATGAAACACTTGTACTGTTTTACGTATCACTTATAATTTATTATTATATAAATAGCTTACCGGTTTCGCTTATGACAGCATCATCAGGGCTAGAACTTCATAAGCGAAACCAGTAGGCTATTTATAAAATAATAAATTAAAAGTAATACGTAAAACAGTACAAGTGTTTCATCATTTAAAAATACGAATATTTGGAAGTTTTACCTTAGTAAAACGCTTACGCCGACGATGGAAAATATCAAAAAAAATAGGTTCATTGATTTTATCAAAATCGGTTTTTTAGTTGTGAAATTGATGTACCAACCGTTGTACCATTTAACAACCATTGTACAACCAACTAATACATTTTTCTGTTCCTGAATGAGGTTGTCTTTTTGTATTTGACGACTAGTGACCGTTTACAGTATTATTTAGTTGTAGGAGTTTAATCAAAATAAGAAAAACAGAACGTGAAGTTTTTATGTTCTCTCTAATGTACCATTCTTAAATTAAAATAGTTATCAATAATTTAACCATAATGTCAATGCTTGCCGTTGGCGTTTTCCGGTTCAGAGGGTAAGGTAGCCGGTAAACTTACTTTTGCTCTAAGCCCAAGATCCCGGCCTCAGGTTGGCAACGCACCATTACCAACTTTGGTGTCTCTAGGCATCGTGATTTTTTCACCATCAGGAAATCTAATAAATAATAAAAAATAATAATAAATACCCCTGGACAAATCACACAAATTCAGTCTAACCCCAAAGTAAGCCCATGCTTGTGTTATGGGCGTCAGTCAATGATTACCAGAATACACTTAATAAACACCCAGACCCGGAAATGCAGACATCTAAATATTCCTCACACAAATGCCCCCCCCCGTCGGGATTCGAACCCGAGCCTCGTGGTTGCTCGATGTAGTTTGGCGTGTACGCTAGCCACTCGATAAACGAGGCGGTCAATGCCAATGCTTTTTTGCCTTCTATTATCATAAAAAAATATTTGTTCAGCAGGAAGTTGTTATCTGTAATAACCTAGGCGTTGATTAGGTTTGAGTTGTTTTATTTCGCAGTCCATGTTTTATTTGTTGTAAAAAGCTGTAAAAGTATATTTTCCTGTAAAAAGTATTGTCATTAGTCGTCCGACATAAGGACAAAATGAAAACAATTTACGGCATACATTATTGAAACACAAAGGCCAGCTCTGGAGTGTGGATTTTAAATTGGCGGGAGCTGGCCATTATGAAGAATTCACGTTCATTTAATTTTCGAATAAAATTTTGGGAAAAGTCATTCACAAAACAATACTGTAAAACAATGCCCCCTTCATTCGTGAAATAATAAGAAGAGCTCGCTTTGGAATAATGTGGCTTCCGCTTCTCATATACTCCACAAAATTACTTTTCGCTTTTATCTACGATGTGTTTTTTGGTGCATGCGTTACATTTTTTTATGATATTGGAAGGCAAACAAGCAGATGGATTTCCTGATGGTAAGAAATTCCCGCCGCCTAGAGACACCAAAGGTGGTAATGGTATGTTGCCAACCTGAGTCCGGGATGTTAGGCCCCGAGCAAAAAAGTAAGTTTATCAGCTACCTTACCCTTTGAACCGGAACACGTCATGACGTTATGGCGGCAGGAATAGGTAAAGCGGTGGTACCAATCCGGATGGGTCGCTGCGATACTCTACCACCTAGTCAGATGACACGGTGTTAGTGACGGTGAGCCTTTGCTCGCCTTTTACGAGCTGCATAGCAGGAAGGCAGATGGTCTATTCTGCAAAGGAGCCCGAACCAACACGGAGAAAATGGTAACACATGGTAAAAAACTGACCAATGCACAGAACAAAACAATAACTCGGCCGTAGTTATTTCAAGATTTATATTCTCTTCCAACTTATCTGTGTTGCCATTCTGTAAAACGTTATTGAAATATACAGGCTGACATTTCGAGTTACCAGTTTGGAGTAATTAAAAATTAAAAAGAAATGTAATTTTTATCCGACCCAAAATACAAGACGCATGGTAACAACGTAAGCAAAAGATAAAACTGGTTCCCGCCGACAGCAGTAGTACTAGGTGCGACATAGCGTGACAATAGAGAATGCAACTCCTGTCGGTGTTCTTGTATTTTGTGTGAGATAAAAATTATAAATTGATTTATTTAATTTTCAATTTTTTTTTATATATCCAAAATGTTATCGATTCCAAAACGCTTTTCAAAATTTGGCTGTTACTTCAGATGTAACTTTTTATTATACGTATTTCTTTTCATCTCTGTTAAGATTTAATTTTATTAAAATAAAATTTGAGTTCTTGTAGAGCAGAGACATTATTACTGGATAAATAATATTGATTTCAACATAAACTAGCCACCGACTTACTTCAGGTCAGAATTGGAACTGACTAGAGTATTGTAGTCTTTGGAACTGACCATTGAACCGTTTGACAAATCATCTGCTACTGATTGTTGCAAAATGGTATTCACAACGCCCAGTGGACATAAAATCGTTGGTAGCTCTAAATATCAAAAATATAATCTGTGGTCAAAAACCTCTTGAATGACACTTTGAAATGCCGTTTTATAATTTTCACGTGACGATCACTTTTAACCGGCGGAATTAAAAAAATAATCAAATCTGCAAAAGACTTTAAGAGATTCCGAAATGTATTTTGTGTAAGTGTTTTATGTAGGTTTAAAGAAATGTATGTCAAAAACTAGAATGAATTTAGAATTGTTTAGAATTATGTTATTTACAGTTTATTAATGACTAGCTGCTTCGGCAAACTTCGTTCCACCTGTTCAGTTTTTTTTCTATTTTCATAACTAGAGCTTCTTGTCACTTATGGTCGCCTAGTACTTTTTACGGAATAATTATTATTATAGGGCGTAAAATTTATCTTTAATTATGATTAACAACTGAGAGTTAACATTTTTCATTTTTTTATACAAGAAGAGGCAATCGAGCACCTGATGGATAGTGATCACCGCTGCCCACAGACATCTGCAACAATACGAGTAATGAGTACGCTCTTTTCTTGAAGGTCCTAAGTCATAATTGTTTAGGAATACCAGCCTCGGTAACTAATTTAATTAATTAATCCCTTGGATTTGCAAATTAACTAATATATTTACGTACACACAAATTAATGGTATAATTAAATATCTTCACGCCAAGTCATTCAAAGAGTAGGCAAACGGCATTAAGTGCCAAAACGTCGCGATCCTTGTAGACCTACCAGCTTCCATCACATTTATTACTCTTTTCATACAAACATGCCGATTTCGAAGGCCGTATCTTCGGAAAAAACCCGATAAATTTGATCGTGGAAAGCCAACCTAGGTTACTTTATCAATCTTTAATCTACCATTGGTTCTACATGACTGAAGCAACAGATACTTAATATATAATTTAGTGACCTTGTACATGGAAGATCGTGCTTTGCTCTTTTCGACCTTTTTAAAACTCCCTGCATCCCAATGACGTTGGCATTAAAGACAAATTTACGCATTAACATAATTATTAAATTATTTTAACAAGTAATAGGAGACCATAAGTGACAAGAAGCTCTGGTTATGAAAATGGAAAAAAAATCTTTTTTGGTAACTGGTTACGAAAGAGCGAAAAAAATTATTTATTCGTAACCGGTTTCGAAAGCGGACGAAGCGGCCAAATTGACTTTAATGAGATATTTTCTTATAGTAAAGACTAGCAATATCTATATCCATAAAAAACCAAACCTCAAGAATTCAAGTTGCTATGTCTATGAAGATCGATTTTCAGCCCACTGTGCGGCAGGACCACCAAGTTTGAACATCTCAGCTGTAACCATATCTACTCCCGCCTTACCATATTTCATACTTCTAATCGCCCATTCAACTTCTTCCATCATAATGCCGTTGCCTTAGCTATTTCCGAGTCATTTGAGTACTCGAACCCAGGGGCAACATATTGGGCATATTCATACTTAGTATCTCCATAAAATTCACTCCACCGTTTTAACACGTCATGCGTGCTTGTAAAGAAATTTCCACTCTTAGACTTAATTCTATGAATTCTGGAAGCACACGAACAACTTCAAGACTTCTTACCTCCCTCCAAAAGAGTTTAGTATTCATCTCGAATCTCTTTTCCAGTTTCATACTTTCCCTTTCGCGCTTCTCCATGTATATGTATGTATGTTGTAACGTAGTGGGGATGGCTTAGCTACCATCCAATACTATGTTAACAGGAAAATAAACAAATAGACAAACCAGTAAATGGAATCCTGTTGGTAGGTATATAAAAGAATTTACAGAAATAAATGTAAACAAGAACACTGTAATAAAATAAACACTAATAAAATTAAGTCTCTAAAAAGTCTGTGCACTAGAGTTTCTGCCAGATTTAAAAGAAGGGGCGTGGGATACGTTGTTCTTGTAAGCTCGTCGAGGGAACTCGAAGGACTGCAGCTGTAGGCTTCAGTGGTTGGGCTAGTGGGACCCTTTGGAACCTTCCCTAAGTAGCCAGAAACATCAGCAGAAGTGGGCAGCTGGGAAGGCGGCTAGAGAAGAACATCGGCGCGTAGCTATCGCCGGTCTAGGGTCCTCCCACCACCGAGCAGCAGGCACCAGTCAGCAGGCACCAGTCAGCAAGCAGCAGTCATGGTAGTATTTCTCTTATGTTTCGGCGACTTATCGGATTAGAATTTAGACCAGGATGCTCTGAAGCAGAACGTGGCAGACTGTTAGGAATTGAAGTAGACTGTAGCAGAATCTCAAGAGGGGTGTAATCTGTGATCTCAACTGACTCGCCAGTTAAGTCCACGGTTTGCACGTCTACTAGATTATAGCGGGAAAACTATGCTACGCGCTACGAACTATGTGGTACGAGCTATGGCTGTAGTATTTCCCCGTAACTTGAGTGTAAAATTAGGGCTTATCGATTTAGGGATGGGCATGTGGGATTGGAAACTTGGCTCTACACGAGATCCGATTACTTTTTGACAGTGCGAGCTATATGGTCTCGTCTTGGCAACATTTAACATGAAATGTTTTTGTGGGATTTATCATTTCATTTTATATCAGTAATATACCTGATGTGTTTTGATAAGTTTTGACTGTGGTCATTTTCATTTTGCACTTTATATTATAATGTTCAGTCATTTGTACATGTATCCTAATTTTAGACTTATTCCATGTTGTATGTTTTTGTTACATGTTTTTTACATTATTATTGAAATTGAGATTACTTAATGCTAGCTCAGTGTTAGCGACACTAACTGTTGTTTGATTGTATATATAGATTTATTGATTATAAAGTGAATGATGTATAGATGAAATAGCGATAAAAACATGTTTTATAAATTATTGTTATATAAATTTTATTTATTCTCTCGAAATTTTATATTGCTTTGGTAAGAACGATAACCCAAACTTCATATTGGTCCATCGTTCTTACCTGTGTTGAAGTATGCGCTGACAAACTTTTAGCTTTTATAAAATAACGAAGGTCTTGGGTTCACGGGCTCTTAGACTAGAACGAAGTTTGTCGGGTCCGCCAGTGGTAGAACATGTTGGTACAAATAAATGTTTTGTAGTAACTTCATTTCGCAAATGTATTTTTATTTTCATTTCATTTTAAAGTCGGTTGTAAATAGCAATATAGAGTAAAATGCGAGTTTATGAACATTAGGGCTTCAGCTAATCCAATAAAAAGAAAACGGGACTTGTGTAACCTAGCTTTGGTGGCACTTTCGGTCTCCCGGCGAGCGGCTGCACAACGCCCGCAGCTTTTGTTTCTTTATATTGAAGTATAAAGTAGGATGCGATGAAATTGGATGTATCGTTTAGTGATGTAGTCGTTTCGTTAATTACGAGAATATGATGCTCAGTAAATAGTAAACATTCACACAACATGTCTCTTTCATGAACCAAAATATTAATTTTAAGCGTAGTAAATTATTTAAACCAGTTTTAACATGTGTATTCGAACATGTGTGTGCGTGCACGAGTGTGTGTAAGACGAAATAAGAAGCAAGAAATGTTATGAACATTAATTGGAGTTGGACAAAATGCAAGTGATAGCTGCAATTTGTCGTTCAATATAGTCGCTGTTTTTTTAGTTTTTATTGCTTATGTTATTATGAAGCCGGCGGCCGTGGCCAATTATATAACATTAATGTGTCCGTAGTGTAACGGAGTTCATAGACAAAATAATTATTATATGTTACTTTACGTTGTAAGATACAATTATTAAATATTGACAATCAACACAGAAGGAAGATTTGCACATTAACAATCGATAATAAGTAGGGAAAGACAGTCACGAGATTGTTCACAAATACAAGGTAAAAATAATTAAAGGATTGAATTTAGGTGATACAATAATTAATATGTACTGTATTGCGGTCGTATGGAGAACAAAAGTAAGACAGATTGCGTGCGCGCGCGCAGCCTTACAGGTCGAATTCCGTTGTTAGCAGCATAAAGTATATTAATAAATAGGAATAGAGTAAGCAGTCTATGCAGCTGTCAAATCAAATGTCAACGAAAATGAAACAGTAGCGCCATGCCATATCGCGTTCGAGAACAAAATATTTAATATCTAGATGTATAAATATATATGTCATGGTATAACCTCTATATAGGCACTTTATGAGGACTTCAGATTTAATTTTTGTGCCAATAAAATATGACTGTAATTTGTTTATTAATAAAATTAGTGATTATCAAATTACAATCATTTTTATTGTCACTGAAAGCGCTGCATGGGGATGAAAATAAATCAGGTTTCTCTGTGATTTATTTAATCTTTTGTTTATTTTCCTAATATCTTCATTATTTCCCTCTTGTACCAACACAGTTTCATTTTTTAAAGTTGAATTTTATTTATTCCAGCTCTATTTTGTCCTTTAACCACATCTTTGTCTAAATCAAATCAAGCGAAGAACCCAGCCATTGTTGTTTGACATCTTTTTTTGTAAAAACTCCCATTCACCGAGTCATACAAGGTGTGAAAGAGGTGTAAAACATCAAAATCTGAAATAGAAAGAAATTCATTTAATTTCAATGATCATAAAATTTAGTATTGTAAATGATAAAACACAGAAGAGAGAGTTTATACAAAATATTTACTAAATAATTCTGTTTAAATTTTCAGCCTGGTGTTCTCGCTTCTCATGTTTGGGTCATATGACATTAACATGACCAAATTGTTAAGTACATAATAAGAATGTATTCATCCTAGTTTTAATTTGTATATTACATAAAATGAATGTAAATTATAAAAGTTACAAAAACTGACTGTTTAGTATGATGAAAGATTTAAAAAATTAAGCTTTCATATTTAAACAACACACAAAAATAAAAATGTTGTAGTTATTATAGTACATACACAAAGCAAAACTGAACAAAATCATTGTCAATAATGTTATGTAATATAAATTTACAGTTTTATTAAACTGTCTCTTTGGTCAGTTGGACTTCTACATAATATCTATTATTATAGTTAAATAACCTCCTTGGTTATATTCAAATTTGTCTTTCTGTACACCAATTAATTTTAATAATCTATTTAAATGTGCATTAAATAGAAAATGAAACAATCATTACATAAAACTAAATATAACAAAACTACCATAAATTTTTTCGATTGGCATTTTAGGTTAGAATTTATCATTTTCATTTAAAAATTTATTTCTAGTTGTAAATGTATTTACCTTTTTTTGTAGCGGTTCCGAAAACCTACGAAGCTTTCAATTCAAGTTATTGAATATAAAATATCCAACTCAAAATACAAGACAGTTCTATCTAATCATAATACCTAATTGTATTATAAGTTTTAACAATGTTTTGTACTAACGAGTGTTATTGAAGAAATCATATTACTCGTAGTTATCATAATCTTGTTGCATGAACAAAAAACAATTTCTATAAAAACAAGTTCATGTCGAAATGCTTATTTCAAATACTAGTGTAGGTCAAATCGTCCCTCGCATGACTAACTGTCCTATCTCAGTTTAGACAATTTCCAGAAGCCACGCTTTTTCAGTTTGGTCATTTTAAGGTGAGTTTCTATTTATACTTTAGAGAAATGTCAATAAGTCGAGAATCAATGATCTTACAATTACGTGAGTTAGAGAAATCGTAGATAACTAATTCAATAAGATATTTTTAGTCCTAAGTCCCAACTCAAATCACTGAATTAATGAGTTAGGACAGTTAGTAATGCGAGGGACGAAATAGGGCAGATCAGACAGAACAATCAATCTACACTAGATTTGAGATTGAGCGGTGCTAGTTTTCTCAATCTGCAAATCCAAGATCGGGTTCAAAACAAAAAATTAACATTTTAAATGAGTTAAACATGGAGACACGTTTTGATGTTTACAAAGTGGTTTATAAAACATGGCGGCTGGGTTGCCAACGTTATGACTACGGAATCGTACTATTCGTACAGTTTGCCATGTACTGTACTTAAGGTAAAAAAAGGTGTTCAGTCATTTCTATCGATATTGTTTGTTATAAAATTAGAAGGAGTCTCTGTTTGTTTAGAAAAAAAATAACAACAATTAGTTA